>CAMQGK010000341.1:2882500-3002500 GCA_947000775.1 Pterois miles
GTGAGCGTGAATGGTTGTCTCTCTATGTGACGACCTGTCCAGGGTGAATCCCACCCTCACCCAGTGTCAGCTGGGATCGGCTCCAGCCTCCAGCCACGGGATAGGTGGCTGCAGATGGATGGATGATATACATGATACTCAGTTCATTTGTTAAAGTTTAATCTGTTCTCGAACCTCATTTTCCCTGCATGGGATCAAGATAGTCTATCTCTTATATAAAAATGCATCAGGTTACAGACCAGTGTATGATTTGTAAATAAAATCTTGACCTGCAATGTATAGCTGTCAAATAAGTTAAAAGTATGACATATTTCTCTGAAACGTAAAGTACCTAGCATGATTGTATTGAAGTACTTCTGTTCTACTTTCCACCACTGGTTATATAGAGGGCCTACACTCAGAATCACCATCTCAGTATGATCTGATGTACAGTATAAACCAGAGGTCACCAACAGGCAGACTGAGGTCCCAGTCCGGACCCGGACGCCGTCCCACACGGACCTAGAGCCAAAACACAAGGTTATGATTTAAAACCGGACGGGGTGCTTCTATTTTAACCACGCAGCTTTTCTCATGGTTACGGTAGTGGTTTAGCAGATGAGGAAACGCACAGACCAACTGTATGCGAGTTACGCCGTCCCACATGATCCTACTCAGCCAATCAAGTCTGTGCATTCCAGGCGGTAAACACTGAGATGATACAGTGCAGACAGATGAGAGAGTTAGAGGCAAGTTACACATGAAAAGATGATAGAAAGAAAAAGAAAGATGGTGATACAGGTGGAGAAAACAAAGGGAGAGAAACAGACGACTGCTCCAGAGATTATTATTTGAACATGTACAATTTTCACATTTTATTTATTTTCTCTTATTTTCTCTTAAATGCAGCCCTGCTTTTATTTAGTTAATGAGAGGACATTATACGTATCTGCAGACCTTTGCTTCAAGAAATTTTCTCTAACTGGACCATTTCAGTTGACTGTTTGACAGGTAGAAGAAGAAAATGTACTTTTTCACGGTAATTATGTAACTGTACTGGAAAATGAACTGGCTGCCAATGTGTTTATTTATCAATAAACATGTTTATTTGTATGAGAATTTGCCTCTATATGCATATTTGTGCATCCTTTGGTCTTTATTCATTTGTGTAGAAGTATCTGTTTTCCTTTCTGCCTCCATGTCTGTGTATCCGTGGTTTTGTATGTCAATACCACAGTTTTATTTGTCTCAAGCTGCAGAGGATCCAGAGAGTTATGAGCACATGGAGGGATGAAGAAGGGGGGTTGGTGGTGGATGGATGTTAGTGGTGGAGAATCCACTGGGGCTGTTTGCTCGATGATGGTCAGAGGTTTCTGCAGCCCTGCAGCCCCCCTCCTTTTACCAGCCCTCAGCCACCCTGTCATTAGGGTGACAGTCAGGTCCTGTTTAGCCCCAATTGGCCATGCTAATAACAGTTTTAATAACCCCGGCCCATGTAATATTTCACTGCTGTTTGGACCACGATGTCACGCTAAGAGCCCAGCGATGGAAAAACAGCTTCACTGCCGCAAGGATGGAATGACTGGGTGAACCCTGTTTGGGTCTGAGTGTGTGGTGTATCAGTGTTTTTGTACTTGACAGACTGACCGTAGAGTAAATTCTACCCTGCGTTTCAACCTTTTCACATGTGTACATGTGTGTTTGCATGTCTGCTTCAACTCAACTCCTGGACTTGTTTGTGTGCACACCTGTTTCTGTGTTTGTGCTACAGATTAACTCACTGACTGCATGTTAAGCTTTAACTGTGTATAATAACTTATATAAGGCTTTTCCTGTTTCGCAGTCAGTACAGGTGTTTGGTTGATGCAAACACAAATGTATGTTACTGCACCTACATGCTCAGGCACATTAATTATTCATCAGGTTGCATCAGAGAACTTCAGTCAGGAGCTCCAACACGCCCTCATGACTTTCTCCAGTATTGCGAATATGCTGTCAGACTAACTTGAGTTCAGAAAGTCAATTAAATAATAATTCAGCATAGACCGATGTTTGGCAACGCGTGCTTGGCTCCATGATAATGATTCAGTCTCACTGTTCAAAACAATTTAACGCTGGCTTTAGATAGTCTGAAGGTTTTAGAGCTGCAGAGGGTAGAAATGGAGCAAATATGATTAACAATCTTATTCTGATAAAACAGTCACAATATCCTGACAGTAAAAATATCATGTTCCTCTGTGTCCTCCAGTCCTCCTAATGGCATCCGCAAGATTTCACAGACCGTCAATCACAGCTGTCAATCATTTGCAAACTTTGATAAAACGGTCAAACTAGGCAGCGCTGATCAAATATGAATCTGTTACTGTAATGACTATTTCTCTCCTCAGAGGTTCTCAGAAACAGCTTGTAGTTACCGTTTAGCTGTAAAATGAGAAAGTTTGTGACCGGCAGCCATGTTGAGACCAGTTGAGGAAATACCAAGCACCGCCCACCAGCCGAAGCACAGCCAATAGGAACGCTCTCTCTCTCTGTCTGAAATGACAAGCTTCCTGTCACGGGCTGGACTTGTTTAAGCCTGAAAACAGAGCCGTGAGGAGGTGCGGACGTCTAATTTTCTATCAAAACATTTAACTTACAATATGCTGAAAGGTTATTATGGAATATTTGCCCTGTGATGCCAAACATTTTCTGCCTACGTTAAGCTTTAAGCTGATAAATGCATCATGACACAACTGGTAAAAAAGCCTTAAAAGAACAAATTAGTACTGGTTGCTGTTTTTCTAATTAGAAACTGCGTTCATATTTGCATCCAGAGCCTATGCAGAAAGGACAAGGATGGGAGAGTATGGAGGTTTGGTGGAGGACGTGAGGCGTGTTTTCCTTGCTCAACCTCAATCACACTTTATTTTCCATAACATAATATCTTTCCCGATCACGCTATAGTTGCCATACACACTTATCGTAAAACACAAGGGCTGTCACAATATCAATTCAATATCAATATAAGATTTTCACTACACGATTATCATGGGCAAAATAATGCACAACTAATGTCTATTTTCAATTGATTAATCTGCTGATAATTTTCTTGATTAATCGATTAGTTGTTTGATCTATAAAACGTAAGAAAATGGTGAAAAATGTCTAAAAGTCCAAGTGACGTCCTCAAATGACTCATTTTGTCCACAACTCAAAGACATTCAGTTTACTGCCATAGAGGAGGAAAAAAAAACAGAAAATATTCACATTTAACAAGCTGAAATCAGAGAATGTTCAAACCAATGAATCGATTGTCAAGATAGTTGGCGATTGATTTAATAGTTGACAACAATCAACTAATTGATTGCAGCTCTAATAACGATATTATGGGACATCTTCAGTAAATTTGGGGAAAATATAACACTACCAGTCAGATTCCTCTTTAATTTAGTTGCCAGTTTATGTTTTGGGCAGGGGGGTGGAGGGAGTTTAACCATAACCCCGGTTGAGCTCTGGCACAGCTGCACTTTGAGCTAAATGCTAATGTCAGCATGCTAACTAACTGATATTTAGTTGGTATGATCTTTACCTTGTTCTCCATCTTTGTTTAGCAAGTTAACATGCTAACCTTTACTAATTAGCACTAAACATACAGCTGATATAATGGAAACAATTAAAGTGGGTGTCTTCCAGAGTCTTTTTGGTATCAAATGTGTGGCTTTATACCTCCAGCCCGGCCCAACAGAGGACACACGGCGGGAAAACAAAGAGACCAGTAACTCTCAGCTCTTATGGTGTAAAAGTATTGTGTTAAGATAGACTCACAAAAGTCTGCTATTACACTATTTTAAGATATTGAGTGATTGTTTTGTGAAATCATTATCCATTCCAATCAGCCCCTCTTGATTTGAATAGAAAATACTGAGATGGAAACCCAACCACACACACACCCCTCCAGCTGCTCCAGCGCCATCCACCCTGGCTTTGCCACAGCCGCGAAGAGGCAAAGAGCGAGACAGTGTGTGTGAGCAGAGTGAAACCTAATTCTCTGGCCGCCCTCACCCTCGGCCAACGCTGTGAAAGATAAAGACTCAGGGGGAAGCTGGGCCTGGGAATCCAGCTAGCGTTGGCTTTTATTGGGCAGCCCACATCACAGAGGAGACCTTGAGCAGGTCTTAGCCCACCGGGGAGGGTTGGAGACGGAGGCCTGTGGAGAGAGTGGGCCGGACGGCGGCTGGGGAGCATCAGGGATGAACCGCGGAGCCCTTTCATTTCCTGCCAGCCTGCCGAACGCTTCCAACTGGACCCACAGACAAAACACAACTCCAAAAGAGAAAAAGAGAGACAGACAAGTCCGCCAGAGCAACAGGACAGCTCATCATACAATATTACCAAACCAAAGACATGGTCTTACAAGTTTTAGCCGATATGCTAAGCCTTTTGCATACACTGTCCTGTGTTTTACAAATCTATAGATATAAGTTCAATCCATGCTCCACCCTGAGCATCTGATCTGGACTGATTTTGTCAAAGCTGACAAATGCTGTTGAGGAAGAGAAACCAATGGCTTCCAGTGTTTTAACCCTTTCACAGTATGTTTTCAGTTCACGAAAGTTAATTAGAACCTTTTCGGTCACCTAAAAATGTCTTATTCACTGGTTGTATGCCACTCCACCCTCTCCTGTCACTTCTGGTTGCAAAGAACCAAAATGGCGACGACCAAAATGCCGAACTCAAGGCTACAAAGTCACAGTCCACAAACCGATGGTGACGTCATGGTGACTACGTCCACTTTTTATGTACAGTCTATGACCATAACTCAAGAATTCATCAGCTAATTATGACACTTTTACACAGATGTCTAGCAGGATAAAACAATGAAGTGATGATGTTTTGGACAGATACGGGTGTAAACTGCAACTTGACTGAAGGAAGCATTCAACTGCAAGGCAGTAATTCTAGTTTCGTATTATTTTGATCACAGATTGAAGATCGTAGATCACCTACTACTTCATTTACTGTTGTGGTGTTAACAAACTGTACCACCATACATCCACTGAACACACACACAGTCTAATAAAGCATTAAAAAGCTCAGCAGTTCGTAGAGGGTTCCTAGAGCTAGAGGAGCTGGTGGCCATGGCTCATAAATCAGCCGTCTCTCTGCAGAGTCTTTTGAAGAGCGCAAGAGCAGTTTATGGAGGTTTGCATAACAGAACCCAACACTCTGTTAAAAAGCAGCCTCTTTAAGGATCTGGTGGGGAAGCCGTATAAGAACCAGAGCTGAATCAATTAGCCCCAGTGTGTGATTTATGGGTGAGGTGAGCACACACACACACACACACACACACACACACACACACACACACACACACACACACACACACACACACACACACACAAACACCTGTCACAGACAGTAGAGGAGACAGACGCCTGAAGCCTGAGCCCACCAGATTAACCATGCCATCCCACTCGGACATTAATCAATGCCTGACACACACCTGCAGACACACACACATGTCCATGCACACATTCATCTTATCTAGAGATCACCTTATTTACTTTCAGTGTAAAAAAATGAAGCTGCAGAAACGTCTGTGCAGTGCTCGTTATGCAACACAGCATCTGCGGACAAGTATTCACCTTCAGCGCGTCCGCAGACGGCGATCTCGGCTCTATTACTAACCAACGGACGTGGGTGAGTTTTTAGATCCACCCTCTGGTATGTGCAGTGTTTTCCACCCTCCATGTGCTGTAGATTAGTGTCTTTGTTCTCTGCAGTGCTGCCATAACACTCGCTCATTAATCACACTCTTACAGTAGTCCGCTCTTCCACCATCCCTCCCTCCACGGCTGCCAGCTATTCCCAGGGTGTGAACTCTCGCTGCTGCTAAAACCGCAGCGCTATCCAGCCAGCAGACAGGAGGGAAAGTGGGTCAACAGAAACCACACTGGAACCACCTGAAAGCAGCAGGAATGCAGGACCACCTCCTATTGCTCTGGCTGCACGGTTGTCTGTTCGGACTCACACTACTGTGTGTCTACTGAGGCCACATTTGGTTGTCAGCACTCCACAAGGACAGTATTTAAGACAGCAGCATGAAGGTTTACTGACCTGTGTTAAATAACAATCTTAAGGTCTGTAAAGTGATGCTTCTGGATAGCTGTGTGGTTCAAGACACCATTACATTTCTTCTGTGGGCCCAAAAAAGCCTTTTTAGCATGTGCTGAACTTGAGCAATTTTCATAGGACTGACTGGGGCGCCATACTGGAACGTGGTATCCAGGTTTTCTTAAAGGTACTGTGTGTAGGATTCGGTGGCATCTAGTGATTGGTGGTTATGATAAATGACTAAATGGACTTAGTCACAGTCACGAGATCTTTTAATAGATCTAGCCTCTTGATTTTGCTCTCAGCGTGCACCACATCGATGCAATTAACTTTAAAATGTAAAAAAAAAAAAATCTTCCAGGGGACCATGAGGGTCTGAGATCCACCCGACAGTCTGATGAAATCTTGGATGGTACCACTTCCACCTCCTTTTGAGCCACGGAAAACCTTGATAGGTATGAATATTACACCATTTCTGCTAGTATCATCCCCTAAATGCTACAAACTGTTCCTTTAATATAATCCAAGCACCACGCAGCCACTGAAAGGCCTAATGTGTGATCCCAGTGACACCTAACAAGTCAGTGTTTCTTCTTAAAGCATCTACATGCCTTCTGCATCAGTCTTTTCACTCTCACTCTCCTCACTATAGGACACAGCTTTGTCGTTCTGAATGAACAGAGCAATCATTAACTTTCCTGCATAATTTCAAGAAGCTCCGGGGAAACCTAGACGTAGCGTAGTGTCTCCATCACTTTCTAGTTCTGACTGTCACAGCATTACACTTTACTGTTTCATGAAAACTAGGGCTGTCAATCAATTTGAATATTTAATCATCATTAATCACATTTTTTTCATCTGTTCAAAATGTACCTTAAGGTACCTTGTCAAGTATTTCATACTCTTATCAACATGGGAGAAGGCAAATATGCTGCTTTATGCAAATGTATGTATATATTTATTAGTGGAAATCAATTAACAAGACATTTCAAATGGCGGATGAAGAAGCTGCAGCCATTCCGATTGAAACAGTGAACACCAGACTATACAAATTTAAGTTATACATGTGTTTTGTTTCCACTAAGTACCACTATACTGTAGTCAGATAGACGCCATTATTGGGATAATTATCCGTCTGAACTGAATGTGACGGCCCTGCCTTGCTGCTGTGCATCTTTAACATTTACTAGTGTTAAAGAAATTAGTGGTGTTAAAACTAATTTGCATTAACGTGTTATATGATAACTTTGACTAAAAGGTTTTACTTGTTCATGAACAGATTCTTTTCTGTATGTTTTTAAATCAAACATCATTTCTAACAACAAACACACATAATGCTTATTAGTCTCCATGCACATGTAAAACCCATAAACCCGTCCACTCGTTAAAGCAAACCCAGTGGACATCCAGAGTTTCACCATGGGGCCCCTCTGCATGTACATATTGGACCTTTTAGAGGCAGCTCGGAGCCGTTTGAGTGTTTATGTCAGTGTCCGACAGTCTCTGGGTTAAATCTATCATGAGCTTTCAGACTTTAAATCAGAGCAGCATGCAACAGGGGGTTGAGTTTCTCTGCGCTGGAGGCCCCGGGGTCCGAGGCCTCGCTCGCTGCCTTTGTTTCCAGCTTTCAGACGTGCCCACGCTCACACACTCTGATCCCCCTTCCCAAAATATCTCTTGCACGCTACACTCTGCCTTTCGTTCCACCTCCACCCCCTGCCTCTTGTCGCCCCCCCACATCTTCTCAGAGCCAATGGTGAATTAGCATTTTTCCACAGCTTTAGTTTTGTCTTAGTTAACCCCCCCCACCACCACCACCACCTCTCTATCGGCTAGTATGTGGCCCATCATTAATCTGCAGCACAGCCCAAAATGACCCCTGAAGAACCAGCCCACGGGGGCCACTGCTGGGAGAGGGGGGTCCTTCACTTCTCATTAAGAGCCAATAGACGCACCCCCCTCCCATACCCCGACTCCCCCTCCCCTCCCCTCCCTCCCCATTGCTCGCTCACTATGTCACACTAATCACGTGCGCTCATTAGCATGGCGCCCCCATTCGGGTCCTGCTATGCATTATCAGGTCAGGGAGGGGAACGAACCGCCTCTCTTTTAGTCGCCGTTGGCTTTAAGAGATGCAAAATATGATACCCATTCAGCCCCTTCACCTAAACCCACGCCACCTCGTCATCCCCCCACCAGCCCTGGTTTAAGGAGGCTCGCCCCTGATCCAGTGACCCGTGCCAAGTCTGAGCGAGCGCTGTGCCAGTCTGTGAACCCCCGCCTCTCTCCGCCTCTCAATCAGACATGCTGATGAGACTCGAAGCCGTCCGAGCCCGGGCACGCCGCACAAGTCACAAGGCTCTCAGCTGAGTCAGTCTCAGCCCTCAGTCTGCCACCCAGACTGTGCTGGACTCAGCCTAACACCTAACAAAGCCAGCACAGCTTTACTTCACTGTGGTTTCCAAAGGTTTAGCTCAACTCATGATGATCAGCAAAGGATGAGGCATGGGAAAAACTTAGCAGCCCTTGTTGATATACGTACACACAATATGCACGGGCCTATCCACACAGATGTTCCTCCAGTCCAATGCCAGTCAACAACAACGAAGCATGATGTAACCAAAATATTATTTCATAATTAAGTTCACTAGCCTGCCAATGACGCCCTGGATTAAACTGTAAATCCCTGTGATATTATGGAAAGTGTAGTGTGACAGATTGTGAATCACAGTTAACCCTGTAGCATTTCACACTGTCAGATAATAAACAGGCAACACACGCCGGCCCTCAAGACTTCAGCTTAATACCAAATTTTATGATGCATGCCATGTTTTTCATCCAGCTCTTTGTGATGTGTGTGAGGCTCTCCAGCTCAAACAATGTCACTCAGAAGGATTACTGCATGTTTGTTGTTCTGAGCGATTTGGACAGTGATGGTTTTACATGCACATGTTCCACTGTAATAACCTCACACGGCAGATCACAGGAGAATCGTGGGATCAAATGTCCCATAAAAATCCATCTTGTCAGGCTTCCAAGTAATGTGTTTGTGTCCGGCAAACCAGAGACTGGCCAGTTAGCATCCGGTGAGGCTAAGGCTATCAGAACTGGAGCGTATTTCTTCACTGAAGAGCAAAGGGGGCGTTGTGTTGGCTCACCTGGTGGAGGGGGCGCCCCGTGTGCTCAGGCTGGGTCCTCGCTGCAGGGGCCCGAGGTTCGGGTCCGACCTGTGGCCCTTTGCTGAGTGTCGTCCCCTCTCTCTCTCCCCATTCATGGCTGTTGCTTTCCCTGAGGGAAAAAAACAAAAAAAATAATCTTTAAAAAAAATTTAAAAAGAAGAAAGTTGAGCAAAGAACAGCGCTGAACGTGTGAAGTACAGCGATATTTACGCCTTCAGCTAGTTTCACTTTTATTAGTTTGATTGACAGATAGTTCATCCAATCACCTGTTAAGTTTTTTTTCTGCCCTTTTCTAAACAGTTTCCAAAAACGGATGGAAGGGCTGTCGCAAAAACCACAACATTGGAACACCACACTACTGACAAGGCAGCACGCAACCACCACAACAGCTACGTCTAAATATTTTCTTTTTTGAATTCTTTGCGATAGAGCGCCGCCTGTTTACGATATGCTACAAACGCCAGAAGCACGCAGACACAGACATGCAAAGACATGCAGGTTAACTGATGATGTCCCATAGGTGTGAATGTGAGCGGTGTCTCTATGGCTCCAGCCACTGCAGATGGATGGATGGATATTATTTAATAATAAGTTACTCTCTAATTATCACTAATTACCATGAAATTTACAGACCTGTAAAATGAAGTGTTACCAAATACAGTATTAAAAAATGTAAAAAATAAAATAAAAATAAAAATAAAAAAAACACTGAAAAGTGCTGTATGCATATCGTATGCATTTACCTCCTTTGCCACGAAGCCCTTAAATAGGATCTGGTGCTACCAAAAACCTTCAGAAGTCCACCTGTGTGCAATCTAAGTATCACATGATCTCAGTATATACAACCCAGAGTCTGCAACACCTCTCAGCAAGATGCACCATGACGACCAAGTACAGATCAGGGCTGGGTTTTACCAAAATATCTGAAACTTTGAACATCCCTTGGAGATCCATTAAATCTATTATTAAACTTTATGGTGCTAAAATCAAATTTCATAAGCTGAAATCTGAATCTGCAACACAGCAGTAACTACAGCTGTCAGGTAAATGAATGTTGAATGTTGATATGCTAATGTACCAGAAGCTTTCCCAGGACATCATACCTCAGTACATTTGTACTTTTCATCCTCAAAAAGACCCCCAACCATCCCCCAAGTGGAAACAGTACATTTCACAAAACATTGTGTCAAACTCCGTCATTGATATCCGGCCTCTTCGCAGTCAGCTCTTCTCTCTGGGTGTCACAGAGACCTATTGTCCATCTCCCCCCCTCGCAACCCTTGAAAAACCACCCACCCACCCCCCAACCACCCTCGGGCCCAGATCTGACATGGCTGACCTTGGTGTCAACCCCCTGCACCCCACCCTGTGACCCCTTCTCCAAGCCCCTTCGCAGTGACTGCTGCATTATGGGAAACACAGCGAGAGAAAGAGGTGGGGTTAGCATGCGTATATGCATGTGTACGTATGTGTGTGTGACCGGGGGGGGGGGGGGGGTCACATCCCCAATCAGTGATGTAAAACAGAACCATTGTCAGGGTGGCAGGGGGGGGAAAAAACCCTGATTAATGCAACGGGTGTTTGTTTGAGAGATGAAAGGGGAGAAAGGGGGGGGAGAGAGAGAGAGAGAGAGAGAGAGAGAGAGAGAGAGAGAGAGAGAGAGAGAGAGAGAGAGAGAGAGAGAGAGAGAGAGAGAGAGAGAGAAGAATCAGGGCATGAGAAGTTTTCAACGCGTTAGAGTCTGTTCAATGTCCAGTAGAGGAGATCTGCAGAGGAAATATTTCACAGCTGACAGCTGTGTGTGTGTGTGTGTGTGTGTGTGTGTGTGTGTGTGTGTGTGTGTGTGTGTGTGTGTGTGTGTGTGTGTGTATATGTGTGTGTTCTTGCACAGCTATCTTTGTGAGGACCAATTTGAGTTTAAGACCTTCAGAGTGGAAAGTGAGGACATTTTCTCACCTTCGGACAGACTTTCAAAGGCCTTTTTGAGGGTTCAGTCTTGGTTTTAAGGTGCGGGTTAGAACTGGGTTTAGGTTAAGTTCAGGGTAAGGGTTGGGGTCAGGCATTTAGTTGTGATGGTTAAGGTAAGGGTAAGGGGCTAGGGAACGCATTATGTCAATGAGTGTCCTCACAATGATAGGAGAACATGTGTGTGTGTTGGATGAAGGGCAGGAACTGATGAAGTGTAGCTGGAGTGTGTGTGTTGGGGGGGGCTGGAAATACGTTATGTAACGTCCTCTCTGGGGAAAAAGAGAGGCGAGGGTCAGACCAAGGGAGGGGATGAAGAAGAAGAAGAAGAAGAAGGAGGAGGAGGAATGTCATGAGTGAGAAAAAAAGAGGAAGAAACAACTTTCCTCTCTTTTTTCACTGTCTGAGGTATGTATGAGCACAGTATATGCACGACTTTCAGCCGCCCACTTCTCTGTTTCTGCCCTCCCTCGTTCATATATCAACACTATTTCCTTCTCTCCTGCTCTCCCCATGCCTCTTATATAAACACCCCAACACATACTACTCCTATATATAAATACATCTCCACCCCTCTCCCATACTGTCCATCTATCATGTAAACACATTTCTCCTGCTATCTGTCAGACGAGGGCTAAGCTGCACCAGCGAATCATAAATCCAGGACTGTGTGAAGTCTGTTATAGGTTCTGAGTAAAGCTAGTTTAAACCTGAGGGATGTCTTAACTAGCAGATACCCTAATAATAAACCAGTTTGTAACACTGGTTGAAGTTACTGTGAGGAACTTTTAACAGGCTGTGAAACAGCCACGACTTTAGCCCTGATTTTTCCGCTCCCTGACAGTTACTGGAGCTTCGCGACAAAAGTCCCAGATCAGAGTCGCCGACGGCTCGCTGACACACTCCAGATATCTAACATGCTAAATACCTGGACCTGTTGGGGACTCCATCCACAAGCTACAGCCAATGTGAGTGCAAGACACATGTTGAGGGGAAACCTGGTGGAGAAGGGGTCACCTGTAACCAGAAAACCAGAACCAGGACTGTCAGTACTTTACTGCAGTAAAATGAGGTTTTCTAAAGGGAATCTGGTGCTCTGACACGCCACCACTTTTGTCCACAGGGACCGTCAAAAATATATGCTTCCATCATGTATATGACTGGCAGTTAGTTTGGTGACATGTAAAGGTTGAGCTGAGCGTTTATCAAGTTCAGTTTTCAGGTTCGAGTCCATGACGATTTCCTGAAGTATGTACCAGAGCAGACCCAGTGTGACTCAAACTTGAACCTTTAAACCGTTAACCGACATTAAGCATTTTAACCGTTAAAAGAAATATTAACAATTCATTAAAAAGCTGCGAAAAACTCAGAGGAGCAGCTCCAAGTTGTAGCTTGTAGCCTCGTAGTATTGTTCACCGACAAATAAACTGGACACACACTCAAATCCAACATGACGGCCTGCTCGGCCTGGGCCTCGTACACTGTCGGCACATATAGTCCTGATTTTCTCTGAAGCCCATATGGTTGAATGTGATGCACATTTGGCTTTCAGCTCTACACATCCTGCCCAAAGCCTTTCCCTCAGATCTCTGCTTTGGAAACCCGCTGTTATTTTTCTTTTTGTGTGTGTTTCATTTGCTCTGATTCATCCCTGGTGTTATGCAACTCCTTCATGAAGTGAATGTGTTAAAGTTGCTATGAATAGTCAACAGGGGCCAGATGGGTGGGGAGGAGGTGGGGGTCTGCTGGCTACAGTTAGACCACAGGTTATTGTCCTAATCAAAATGTAGTTCTGTGTTGAGTAACAGCTCTTGGGTGGCGTCACATTACTGAGGGATGTGTAATGTAATGTGTCATCCCCAGGGTCCGTCGAACAGCACACTGTAATAATGAAACCACATGATGTCATTTTGGCTTTATTATGGTATCTTATATAATTTGCCTTTAATTCAACTCATTTTGTATTTCATACCTTTATTCTTTTAATCTTTTGGCATTGATTTTTCCTGTCAAAATGCTTTTGTCTGACAGTCTATATAATGTTGTCATTAGTTATTTTGTTATGTGAAATGTGTTGTAAGTGCTTTCATGTTATCTCACATTACGTGACTTCTGTCTGAGATGTCTGTGAGCCAGACCACATAACTCGTTTGTTGGTGTCTCTAAATATATAAACTTACATCTACATACCTATACATCTACGTACGTGTGTGTGTGTGTGTGTGTGTGTGTGTGTGTGTGTGTGTGTGTGTGTGTGTGTGTGTGTGTGTGTGTACGCATACACAGGTACTGTCTATATATTCATTCATATACCATTGTAGATCTTTTTGTGTACGCCCAACTAGTCAGGCTGTTCTCATACATCGTTCTCAGAACTACAGCGCTGAAATTCCTGTATATCCCATGAAATCAATTCGAATGTAATCCACCTAATCATGAACCATGAAGGATAAAGAGCGACCGTGTAGGAAGGAGGTCGGGGGTGAAGTTGTGAGTGAGTCAAAACACACCAGACTTTCACCCAGGACACGTTGTTTGTACCCCAAGTGAAACCAGAAGTAGTGCGATTTGATATTACAATTTATTGCCATTTTTGATCACTTTTTTAACACTAGACCATGAGAAAAAGTTGAATCATACACTTCTAGGGACTTTTATTTTGGAAAATCTCTTAATACAGTAAAAGTGGTATTTTCTTTTTCATTTATAAGGGACATGTAACGTTTTATACTTCTGGTGAATATAATCAATCAATCTTATTTCCATATACAGTATGTATATTGGGAATACGGTTCCGTTTGTTAGCACCTTATCGTGTTAATAAATGAAGGACTTTTGCCAAAAGAAAAGCGCCTCACGTGGGCGGGCGCGCGGTGGTCTGAACGCTCGTGCCCGTTTACATGGACGCCAAAATGAAAAACAGCAGGTAACGCAGCCGCCGCGTTGGGGGATACCTTCAGCAACACCGAGCTGGCTGCTCATCAAGTCTGAGTCTAAACTGAACACAGAGCAGTATCAAACCCTGAATAAAAAAACCCTCAGTAACTCCTCTGCATCCATGATAAATGCTGCTAAGTGCACTAAAACCGTATTTTTTCATCCGAAAGTTAATTTGACAAAGTTTAGCTTTTTGATAACCTGTTTCATTTATTCGATATTTAGTTTATACATTATTTTTATTTAAATACTTAAGTGCACTGCAGTGAAGACACAACGCATAGATTGGAGAGACAAACCATGTTGTTCAATAAGTGTTTACTGAAGTTGAGAGTTTGTTATTATTAAGTTATTATTAAGCTGTTTATCAGTTGGAGGAAAAAAAAGAAAATCTCCCAAACATATCGGCCCCCAAAACCCGGCATCAAATATCAAATATGTCCTGATTCTGTAATAAATCAATATCGGCCATAAAAACCCATATCAGTCGACCTCTGGTCGTAATGTGGTATAGCTGTGGTCAACAATTTTTGTAACTTCTGGACATGACAATCCGACAAACACGACGTACTTCACGCAGACTTATGAACTTCTCTCTGAAGCTCACTTCAGCTGCCTTCAGATCAGAGATAAACCATGCTGAGCTTACTCCCGCTCTAAGGCCTTTTCCTTTCTTATCACATCAGCTGTCTGCTGCAACGCTTCAATGCCAAGTTGAGCCAGGTGGAGGAGAAAAAGGTGGAGCATTAAAGGGACAATAAAGCCTCTGAGATCTCAAAGTGAAAGGACCGAGAGAAATAGGAAGAAAACACTTTTGAGGACATTTCCTTTTGTCTTTATCCCCTGCAGTGCTCGAGTGTAAATTCTTCAGCAAAAAAAAAAAATCAACAAGAGCTGTAATGGCTCTCTGCTCGGTGCTCAGCTTAGCTTCATTAAAAGAGCCGAGAGACGGGGCGGAGGGGTAGGAGGGTAGGAGGGTAGGAGGGTAGGGGGGTAGGGGGTAGGAGGGTAGGAGGGTAGGGGGTAGGGGGAGCTGGGTCTCCTAAGCCCCATCACTGTGTTTATGCTGTAACAAGGGGGGAGGAGGGGAGCTTAGCGGGTGTGTGTGTGTGTGTGTGTGTGTGTGTGTGTGTGTGTGTGTTGGACTTTTTCTGACTCAGAGCCGTGCTCCGCGGCCCATAATTAATGGTCCCTGATGGAGGTGGGGCCGGACAATAGGAGCCTTTCAGCGGGGCCGTGGGGCCCCCGTCCAGAACCCGTCCTGGCCCGTCCTGCAGGCACATTGTTGCCCCGCTGTAACTTCTGCCAGCTGGGCCTAGAGGGAAACTTCAACATAGCGGGGGCCAGAGACTCTACGGACCAGGACCCGGTGTGGATCTGTGTGTGTGTGTGTGTGTGTGTGTGTGTGTGTGTGTGTGTGTGTGTGTGTGTGTGTGTGTGTGTGTGTGTGCACTGATGCCTCTCACCAAATTGGATTACAGAGCTAAAAACACGAGTAGAAAAGAACAGAGACAGAGCACGAAGACGAAGCATACTGACACACTGGTTCATCATTATACTACAGTGTATTTAAGAGCTAGATGCTTTATAATAACTCATATTTTCTTGTATATAAAACAGTGCCTACGCATGAGACATAATGGACTTCTTCACACAAGAGTGAAACCATGCCAATTAAGTGAAGAATAAAGTCTCTGGTGAAACACATCTTGTATTAAGTGAGATTAACAGCCAGTAATACTGCCAGTACTACTAATACATAGTAAATATAGCTGATGATATTTTTGGGATATTTCTCTCCTTTGAATGTTTAAAGATCAATTAAGAGCTTAAATGTCTGCTTGTAAAAAAAGTTTTGCAGTGTTTTTTTTCCACAGACTCTGTGACAAACACTAGGGGTCAGTGTTCCTACGAGTACCGAGCAGCACCTCCACCACCCATCAACCTCCATGAGCCACTCTGCAGGTCAAACCAACACTGACTGCCGGGCAGAAAGGCATTTGTCCCCGTTTTGTCTGTAGTAGCCTGTTGAGTGATGTCCTCTTACATAACTCCACTCTCTTCTAAGATATGATTTTGAATTATGATGTTTGTGTCCTCACCGTAACCTGGAATGCATCACAAAAACAACTAATCAGACCATCTAGACCACTAGACCATCCTAACCTTTCAGTCTGTGTAATCATATTGTTGGTATCGCTGAATGCGTGGAAGTGAGAGTCCACGTTTGCACGCAAGTGTACATTTAAGCCTGGTCAAGCATGTCTATGCATGCCTTGTGTGTGTAATTATAACTGCATCCACTATGGCCAACCTATATATAGAATGACCAATTTATGACATCCATACCAGGCTAATCTCACACCCTGATCCCCCGCCCACCCCTCCAAATGCCATGGATGCAGGTCTGGTGCTGCAAGACCAATAAAAACTGAGTTCTTCAACTTTTGTATTATGTAAATCAACAGTCTCTCCTGACATGTTGTGTTACAGTATGTTAGAAATGTCCTTTCATGCTATATCAGGGTTGGCGTCAGAACAAATCTAATAGGGGGGTATTAGGGTAACTGCAGGGGGGAACAAACTGCTGTCAGAGAACTCAATCTATGTACTAAATGCTTGATAATGAGTTTGCCGTCAGCAACCAGCACACCAACACAGCTCTAATTCCTAAACATGCTGTGCACCCACACTGTACAAAGTGTAGCCGACATGCTAGCCTCTCTCTCACTCACGTTATTAGAGCATCTTTGAAATCGACTACACACTCCTCTCTCAATGGACAGACCCAAAAAAATTCATTCAACATTTTGCCTAACAATTATGAAAGCCAAGGTTGGCATCATAAATCGGATTAAACACACGGCTAATGTCAGGATTACACGGTTACCATGGTCACTATGTCACATTAGACTATTCCCTGGTGGTCTAGTGGTTAGGATTCGGCGCTCTCAGGGTTCGAGGTTCGGGGTTCGATTCCCGGTCAGGGAACGTCAGTTTGGGGGCGGCAGTAGCTCAGTCTGTAGGGAGTTGGCTTGGGAACCGGAGGGTCACCGGTTCAAGTCCCGACATGGACCAAGAACTGAGTGTGAACTGGTAGCTGGAGAGGTGCCAGTTTACCTCTTGGGCATGCCATGACAATATCGTGATAAATGGCCTCATATTGTTGTCATGCTACAGTCAGGTTATACTGTGGTAAAAAACATCATGTCATTGGCTGTTATGTTATGTCATAACATGTTATGTTGTAGCATATTATGTCACACATCAAGACAAGTCTGCTACATTATCTTACATTATGTCGGGTCATATCAATATGGACAAACTCTCCCATGAGAGCAGAAGCATTCCCATTCTGCCATTGCTAATATATTCGGATGCAGCGGATGGGAATTACCTCGGCTGACAGGGGGACCAGGGTGGGACCTGGAGCCCCTTCATCTGCCCTGTGGAAGCCTTAATCCCATTACTGTGCGAGGGAACAGGAGCCCCAGGATGCTCTAGCTCACTGCCCACGGCCCGGCGACAAAGCTCACTTTTGGCTTTTGAAGTGGGAGCTGACCTAAAGGGAACCTCGGTGGGTTTCCTGGAGGCGTGACGGCCACAGTTACAGGCCAGCAGTCATCTCAGCGTAAGGACAGCAGCGTTTCCACACAAACCTCCTACTGGATCTAATCTGAGTGATACGCGTACATTTATAGATGACAATCCAAGGTCAGTGTAAAATCAGACAGCGAAAAAACACGTCGTGGTTCACTGCACACATGTATCTTATTAAGCCACATTTGAGTTTTAAAACTGTGTTATTCTTGAGGAAATACAAATCCGGCAGAGTGAAATATTTCCACATTTTTCAAGAATGTTTTGAATCAAATGATATTATCATCATACCACTACAGCTGTCCCGTTATTCCAAGACGTCAGCCAGTCAGTGGAAACCAGTTAAAAAAACACCGATCCCAGTTTATAAAATCTGCAGTAACAGAGTCATTATCACATTAAATATAACCTGCTAGAAAACTGTGTTTTTTTCCACTGGATGTGAGTTTAACCCTACCAAAATACTTCACTGTTTTTATAGGAAATAATAGTCATAACATATCCTGGATGCAGCCCAGTGTATTGTTTGTTTCTGTTTCCACTCACATTCACTGTGTAACCACACGGCCATGTTAATTTCCTCTCCCATGGTGCTGCTGTGTTTGAGGCTGCTTTCTTTTAATTGTATATTATTTCTCATTAGTCACAACAGCAAGAAGTAGTTTTGCTTACATATGAAATTTTAATAAAAAGCCATCATGTGTCCCAAGCAGCAGTGGAAGAAATAGTCAGATATTGTATTAAACTAAACGTTATAATACCACAGGGTTAAAATACTCTGTTAAAAGTAAAGGTTCTGCATTCACAATCTAATTTAAGTAAAAGCATAAATGAATTATCATCAAAATATACTTCAAGTACCAAAAGTAAAAGTACTCATCATGCATATTATGATTATTGATGCATTAATGTGTAAGGTTGGGCTGCTTTCAGGTACTTTATATACTGCAGGGTTGCCTAATCCATAATACTATTATATATCCTAATTTAGTAGTTGATTTATATTTTGTATTAATAATCAGAATCTGTAACAAATATTAAATAAATATAGTAAAAGCAGAGTACAATAGTTTTCCGCTGAGATGTAGAAGAGTATAACTTATCAGAAAATAGAAATACTCAAGTAAAGTACAACTTAAGTAGAGTACTCTTAGTTACTTTCCACCACTGGTTCCAGCTGTTTATTTCTCTTTTCCCTCCAGTATGTGAGGCTCACTGTGAGGCCCTGATAGGTCCGATTCCTGCAAGTGTCACACTGAAGGTGTGTTGGCATGCACCAGCCTGTCAGTGTGTGTGTGTGTGTGTGTGTGTGTGTGTGTGTGTGCGTGTGTGTGTGTTCAGTATGTGTGGCTACATGCCTGCCTTCTTATATATCCTTGATGTGAGTATGTGCCAGCACACAAACCTGTTTACGTGAGGATGTGTTGGCTGATCTGTTGGGGAGGCAGCCTGTCTTGTGGGCGACAGGCCACAACCCGTCTGTGTGTAGGTGTGTGTGTGTGTGTGTGTTAGTGTTTGTGTTAGTGCTTGTGTTTGTGTTTGTGTTTTTTAGGTTGTAGCAGCTCACTGTTAAAGCTACAGTGAAGATATTGGCATCATATGAAACTAGAAAACCAGAGGAAGCAATTCCACCAACCAGGTCGTATCAGCTTGTTGTGAAGGAAGTTAAATAACGCTCCAAACTTGAAAAAAAACTGTCCGTTGACCTCTGACCTCCAGATGTGTGACTGTAAATGGGTTCTCTGGGTCCCCACCAGTCTCCCCTTTACAGACATGCCCACTTTATGATAGTCCCAGTCAGTCTGGATCAAGTCATAGTCAAGTCAGCACTCTGACACACTGACAGCTGTTGTTGCCTGTTGGGCTGCAGTTTGTTCTGATTGGAGCAGATTGTTGATGCTAAAGTCAGAACCTGGGAGGGTTTCTGGACAATATCTGCCATTGATTTATGTTGTTAATTGATTTCCAATAATAAATATATACATACATTTGCATAAAGCAGCATATTTGTCCACTCCCATGTTGATAAGATGATTAAATAATGGATAAATCTCCCTTTAAGGTTCATTTGAACAGAAAATGTGCAATTAATCATGTCCATTCTCTATGGACAATCATGCAATTAAATATTTTAATTGATTGACTGCCCTAATGTATGCACTTTATTTAGCATATCAGTATATCTCTATCAATGTATAAATGTGCATTTATTATCTATGTCAGTTTGGGGTCAAGCAGGAGCCAAACAGCGATATAACTCTCTTTAAATCCAAATCAACTTCAAGCTAACAGCAGAAAAGATTCCCACCACCTTATTCTTCTGCTCCTTTCTGTTGTACCCACAATCCTTTGCAATCTTCTCAGGTCCCTCATAGATGACTTTATGCTCTGCATGCGCAATGGACGTGTGTGGCTGAATGTATCTGAGTGTACGGTTACAGAGCGCTGGTTATGCCAAGCACTCAGACGGAAGCTAACTTTAGCGTAATGTGTACATGTGCTGCTTGTGTATACGACCACAAATGCACAGGCTGGGGCTCTTTTGTTCTAGCAAAAGCAAAGCGGAGCTGAGGAAACGCGAGGAGCAGACTTACATATATATTTATGTTTGTTGTTTTTTTATGAAAGGGATGCCTACATTGCGGTGAGGCTGTCTCTGAATCAGACGAGGTCATACGCTTTGTTTATATGAGCATTTAAGGGTTTTTCTGTGGCCTCCACTTTCCCCTCTCAGTCTTACATAATCAGCCAAGTAGGTCAAAGGTTCTCAACCAGCACAAACGGGTTTTGGGAAATCCTGACGAGGTTGGAAAGAAGGTGAAATTCAAGGGGAGAATATCATGCTATCTCTTCATAGTCCCAGTGTTAGAAGAATATCTACTGTATGTGCTCTTACCGTGTTATCGGCTCTGGGGTTTGAGCGTCTTCGTCTGGTATGCTCATTAGAGGAGGCTCACATGAAGAGGGCCATTATGAAATGCCTACATCTAGTTCACAGTCTTGTGGCTGCCTCAAAATTTGGGGCCTGATGAGAAAGCGCTTGAGAGCCTCTAATGTGGGTTACTGACCTTCTTGAAATTTCTGCTTGTGTGTGCATAGTTTAAAGCATCAGTGTGCTCATACACACATGTGAGGTCTTACATTTCTAACAGACAGTACAGCAGCTGATGTGGAGCCAGTGAGCAGGTACAGTAAGAAGCTGGTCTGCCACTGTGGCAGGAAAGTACTAGTTTTATCTGCCACTTTTGAAATGTATGCGCTAAAATGAAGGCAGAACATCTTAGATTCAATGTAGGGCTGCACGACTTTGAAAAAAATGTGTAATTGTGATTATTTGGACTGGTATTGCAGTTGCGATATGATAGGGAACAATTATTTTTTACATCATTTTCATTAAAAAAAACATTAAAATAATTATGGAGTGAAAATATAACGTGTAGGACATCTCTGTAGCATGACAATACTTCATTGTAAATAGTATTTTGACACATTTCACGTTTGAACAAATATTGAGATGTCCTCATCATCCTGCGACTTGAAAATGGCAGTAGCACATATTGTGATTTCGATAAAATTTCAATTAATTGTGCAGCCCTAATTCAATGTTCGACACATTTCACACAACAAACATCATATGCATCGTAAATTACAGTGTTTGAATTACACCACCTACGGAGGTAGCTCCGTTATTTAGCCAAGCAGGACTGAGCTGCTAACGGCCGCTAACAGCTAATATTACTCCTCCTGTTGATTTCAAAATGGAATTACTGTTCACACTGTCGCATTATTGGTTAAATTAAAGGGTGCGCCCCTCAGGTTTAGTCGTAGAGGCATTTTTTTTTTTTTTTTTAAATCTCCACCATCTCCAGTGCCAAACTAACTGAAACAGGATACAGCGTGTACATGAGTCACTGTACATGCGCCAGTAAGAGGAATCAATAGTCACGGAGGCATGAGATGCCAACCAATCGAACAACTCGGAACTGCTTCTCTATTCCCATCCCCAGCGTTTTCCCTGTCTGACGATTTTGGCGGGTGCTGGGTGCTAATTTCAGACCCTGGAAAAAGGTCAGAGATACCTGCATTTCAGGGAAATTTCCACCCTCCTTTTGTGCATGTGTCCATGCGTCTTGTCTCAGGTCCGTGCACACTCCCATACAGCTTGGTTCTAATTGTCTGTGCTGTCTGCCCACATTAGTGGCCTGTTTGTTCCACAGGCCTGATGTTTGTCCTGGGCCCCCATACGGACAAGCCCAGCCCGAGATGGGAGGGGGGTTACGGGAGGAGACACCAAGGGAGGGTGGTGGTTAAAGTGAATGTGTGTGTGTGTGTGTGTGTGTGTGTGTGAGGGGTCTTGCCATGGTGCCTGGCCTCTAATGGGATCAGAGGGGAGCGGCGGCGTAAGGGGGATAAGGTCAAGCTGAGGTGCTGCCAACTCTGGTTAACCACAAGTGGACCCGACTCCGGTGGGACAGGTGCTCTCTCACGCCATCGCTCCCACTCTCCTTTTACCCCACTTTCTGTCTCCACACGCCCCCTCCATCTCCCACTCATTTTTTTCTCATTTTATTGTCCTTTTCTACTCCCCCCACCCCCCAACCCGACCACTCCTTCTGGTGTTGCTTTGCAGCAAAAAGCTGTATACTCTCTGACAGTGTTGCAACATAAATCAACAGAAATGTGAGATTTTGCAATGGGGCAGAAAAATGACCAAACTTCATATTTCTACCATTTGTCTCGTCTCATCTTGACTATAGTGATGCGCTGTATTCTTGTTTAAAGGATCAGTGTGTAGGCTTTTTGGAATACAGTATAGTATTCATAACTATATTTTCATTTTTGTAATCATCTGAAACTAAGATCATCTGTGTTTTCATTATCTAAGGGATGTCAAACATACGGCCCGAGGGCCAGAACCAGCCTACCAAAGGATCCAATCCGGCCCACTCCGACTTTGCAAAGTGTAAAAATTGCAGGAAAGTATGATATTTTATTTTTTAAAGGCACAATTTTGAAATACTTTGTCACATTTATGACTTTCAACTGTAATTATGTCCAAATCTAAGTTAAAGTAAATCAGCATTTTGACACTGGAAGCCAACATGAGATATTACGTCAAATGCATTATTAGTTATCACAGAAAGTCATAATTAAGAGAATTAAGTTAAACTTTTGACTTAAACTTGGGGAGTCAAACTTAAAAGATATGACTCAAAGCTATTTGAGCGATTTTCATTTTTCAAGGCTCGATTCTGAGATATCTTGTGACATTTATGACTTTTATTGAAAGTGAGTCCAGATAGTAAGCAAAAGTTATGAGATATTAAGTTAATTTATGACTTTTATTCCTTTAATTTTGCAGTTAAATGTACTTCTATTTGTATTTTGGGCTGGAATTTTCATTAATTGTGATAATTTTCAGAATGTACTTGTACTTCTTTAAGGGGACACTTGGAGGTGGTGCTATTTACAGGTTACTATGCATCACTAATGGACCAAAAACTGAGTGTGAACTGGTAGCTGGAGAGGTGCCAGTTTACCTCTTGGGCACTGCCGAGGTGCCCCTGAGCAAGGCACCAAACCCCCAACTGCTCGGGGCGCTTGTCAGGAGCAGCCCCCTCACTCTGACATCTCTCCATTGTTGCACGTTTGTGCATGTGTGTGTTCGGGTCTGCATGTACCGTGTATAAGTTAACAACAGAGTGAAAAAATTGAATTTCCCCTCGTGGGACTAATAAAGGAATATCTTCTTCTTCTTCTTCTTCTTTCTACAGGAGCTCAGAATGGTTCTAGAGAGAACCTTTCACACTGTTCAACCTGAGACCTGAGAAAGCTTTAAGTAAGGACACTGTTGATGAAAACTGGTTTAAAATTATGTCACATGATTACTAACACAGAATCAATTTGTAACCCTTTATGTACTTAGTGTTTCATGAAATCACATGTGCATCCTGATATATACATAACCTCAGATAGGCCCCCTACCTCGGCCAACCCACTAAAACTTTAACACAACTTAGTGCAGCACTTAAAACCAGCCTCATCACTTTCAGTCTACACAGAGATCTAATCTGATCTGCAGAGCAACCAATTAACTTCTGCAAAAACAGAGGCCTGTATGCTATGCTGGGTGTACCAGATCTGATACTTGCACTTTTATGCTGGTAGTTGTATCAATAAGGAAGAGTAAATGGGAGGAGAAGCCTGTCAGTCGTTAGTGAAAGGTCTTTAGCAGTATTGAATTCTCATGTATTTTCCCATGTCAGACAGCAGAGTGGTGATGGGGCGGTTGTGTAAGAGGATTCCTGACACGCATCTCTCTCTTTGTGTGTGTTTCCTGGTGTTTGTCAGTTTGCTTGTCAGTGCACGTATGCAGCATTATGCCTGCGTCTGTGTGTGAACGCCTGCAGATGCTTGTAGCACTTGGGGTGTGTTAGCTGCACCATCAGCCTTTAGCACACCTTCATCTATGCTCGGGCAGGAAAAGGACACAGCACACGACAACACGACACATTCAGAGTTGCAGCATTTACTTTTGTGTCAACACAAGAAAAAAGTGAACGCTGAAGAGGAAGCCAGCGTGGTGAGATCAACAGCTCTTATCTGTGGCTGTGAGCGTAGGCTACAGCAGAGAAACCACAGTGTACGTAAGACAGCAGACAGGTATACCGGCATGTTGATGAGAGCCAGATGAGAGGACACGATTAGCACACCAGCTGTCCTATACTCACACAGTCACATGCAATCAGACGTATATATGAACACTGTTCACAGACAAAAAACATCCACACAAACACGATTACACACCACCAGATGAAATGGCGCAGTGTATGTGTAAGACATTTATGTTATTATGCATATTTGTGTGTGTGACTGTCATCCCTTCTTCTTTGTGTGTACATACATATCTGTTTTTTGCATGTGTCTTTGCTAACAGGAAGCATTTGGTACATGATGTTTTTTGCCACTTTGCATGAACATGTGACTTCAGAGAATGTGTCTGTTGCTTGCTTTTAGTTTTGTCTCCATGCTGCACACAACATCATGCCCAGTGCTATCATGTCTTCTTCCTTAAAGCTGCACAATAAATATTATTTTATATTTACAATGGATCAAACATCTATGTTTCATATTGTCACTCATAGTAATGAACCAACAGAGAATTATCACCTGACCCCGCCGCTCGCCTCAGCTCCCCTTAATGCAGCATTATAGCATCTTTCAACTCTGAGATTAAGCCTGTACACCATACTTTTGACTCTTTGAACGCAGATTAAAGTTTTTTGGTCTAACTTATCATTATGAAGTAAATGCTGATTGCATAATGAAATGGCTATAGAATAGTGACACCATCTGTGTTTAGACTGGTTCCCTATGAGCCTCGCTGTCACTATGTGATTCTGTCTGCCACCGGAAACGTAGACTATATGTAACGGGTGGATGTAGCCACCGTCACCATTGTTTGTTGGACTGCTGTTTTGAAGCCTCGAGTTCTGCATATTGGCTGTCGCCATGTTGGGTTTATTGCAACCAGAAGTGACACATGAGGGTGGAGCAACCAAACGCTAAATATGACAACTCGGCAACCAGAAAGGTTAACTTTCATGACCTGAAAACAAACTGTGAAAGGGTCAATCAAAAAGAAGCCCCGCCCTAAATCATCCCCTGCTTTATGGTCTATTTGACTCTAAATGGACCATAATTTAGTAAATGAACATCATGCTGTATTGAAGAAGACTTGAAACTAGTGATTGAGACCATAAACTCACGTTTACAATGTTTACTGAGGTAATAAATCAGAGATTAGTAATTTTCTCATTGACTTCCATACAATCAGACTTCGCCCCTGCTGGTTATTAGAGAGAATACAAGTTTAAGGCTCTTCAACTTCAGACCTGGACGTAGCCCACTGTTTGGAAAGTAGCCATGTTGCTAACACTACTGCTAGCTACCGCTAACATGCTTGATTCTTCTCTCTTTTTTCAAAAATGGTGTTGACCGGTTCTACACAGAAATTTGTAAAAATTGGGGGTTCCACCTCCTTGGACTATCGATCCAGAGCCAACATGCTCATCTTTGACTTCAGCATCGAAGGCTATTTCACATTAAGATCTACTCATCATGAGGAGAGCTACTCGGCCTGTGAAACAGCTGAATGAAGTCGAGGGCTCCTTCCTCCTTCCTCTCAGACTAGGTATAATCCTTGTCCATGGAAATTTTTTAGCTGGAGCAGGTCTACAGCCACAGCATGACTGTGTGTGAATCTCACCAACGTCACAGCTACGTGCTACTAAGCATATGTACAGTCCATGAATGAGTCATCCAGCTCGGCTCAGGCTCGGTACAGACTGTCCTCATTCACAACAGTGTCTCACTTAACCATTCAACCAGGGGCTGCGATGCACCAGAAGCTTAGTGGGTGTCCAATAGCAGGCGGTAATAGATCACCGCTGTGTTTTCCCTGAGAGCAAAGGGCAACTGTGATGGGTGTTTGAGGTGGGGAAGCACATATTCATCTGTCTGGCTCCGTGTACCCACACTGGTCATGTTCTGTATATATGATGTGTGCATCGCACATACACAACCACAACACATCATGTTCAAAACACAGTGACGCAGAAACAAATGGATACACACAATCACAGGCAAGGATGTAAACACCTGAATAGTTAATGTTAGCTAATTTTGAAAAAAATTTCTTAACTGATAACTGAAACTTGTTAACCAATTAACTGTTAACCGACAAGTTTTGTGCCTCGTATGCAGCGATGCGCCAGCTGCAGTATATGAGCCCAACAGACAACTGAGTCAACAGTTCAGGAGAGTTACGGTAGCAGCCACGGTGCTGCGTTCACTGTCTCCAGTTCACCGTCAGGAGAGTTACTGTAGCAGCCACGGTGCTGCGTTCACTGTCTCCAGTTCACTGTCAGGAGAGTTACTGTAGCAGCCACGGTGCTGCGTTCACTGTCTCCAGTTCACCGTCAGAAGAGTTACTGTAGCAGCCACGGTGCTGCGTTCACTGTCCCCAGTTCACCGTCAGGAGAGTTACGGTAGCAGCCACGGTGCTGCGTTCACTGTCTCCAGTTCACCGTCAGGAGAGTTACTGTAGCAGCCACGGTGCTGCGTTCACTGTCTCCAGTTCACTGTCAGGAGAGTTACTGTAGCAGCCACGGTGCTGCGTTCACTGTCTCCAGTTCACCGTCAGAAGAGTTACTGTAGCAGCCACGGTGCTGCGTTCACTGTCCCCAGTTCACCGTCAGGAGAGTTACGGTAGCAGCCACGGTGCTGCG
The DNA here is from genome assembly GCA_947000775.1 of Pterois miles. Classification (NCBI taxonomy): domain Eukaryota; kingdom Metazoa; phylum Chordata; class Actinopteri; order Perciformes; family Scorpaenidae; genus Pterois; species Pterois miles. The sequence continues at coordinate 2,909,544 of CAMQGK010000341.1, forward strand.
TTCACTGTCCCCAGTTCACCGTCAGGAGAGTTACTGTAGCAGCCACGGCGCTGCGTTCACTGTCTCCACTTCACCATCAGGAGAGTTACTGTAGCAGCCACGGCGCTGCGTTCACTGTCTCCACTTCACCATCAGGAGAGTTACTGTTGCAGCCACGGTGCTGCGTTCACTGTCAGCTGTACAACTCCTCAGCTGGAAGTCCAGAGCCAACAGCTCTCTCTTAAGGTGGACCAGCTTTTCTCCTAAAGTGACGAGCTGCTGCTCTCAGTTTTTATCAGATTTTCTCAGCAAATTATCGATATTTCTTTTAACCATTTAACTGATAGCGTTAATCACTTATTGGTTAAACAGTTAATTACTAACATCCCAACACCTGAACAGTCTCCACAGTCTGCATGTACACAACAGGGGTGAGGGAAAAAAAAAATTCACCTATGTTGTGGGATTGTTTTATTGTTTTGTTTTTTTTTTTACAATCTTGAAATTGATTTTTAAATGCCAGAATCAACATATTTGCTTAATTCGAGTCTCTGTGGAGGTAGAAGGAAGATAGCACTTTTATTGTTGTAGTCTGAGTAACGTATACTTCAACCAAAACAAACCAAGCCCATACGACAAATGGTGGAGGGTCGGCGTGGATCCCACCTCCACCCTCCCATGTTAAATCAAGTGTGGTAAACGCTACACATCCAGTAAAGGATGGAAACACTTTGGGTTTCACACATTGCAGGAAAAACAGAGCTAGACATCACAGCTAAAGCCGCATGGTAACTCTGTAACGGATGGGAAATGTTATTGTATCGCAGTAATATGAGGTATGGCCGGCTGGCGCTCTCATCTCCATGGTCAAATTGGGCCGACGCTACAACTGTATAGCACCCATATACTGACATTAAATGCATTCAAATGGCCTGATGGAGGTGACCATGGATGGATAAAGACACAGGAAAGCTAGCGACAATTTAGAGGAATTATACGTCTGATTTTAATATTGAATTGCAATACTTAACATATTGAATCGGCATCCAAGTATCGTGACAGTATTTAACTGTGAGATAGGTGAATCATCCCAGCTCCAGTACACAAACACTTTAAGTGATCTCTGCTGCCAGTGCAGGTACAGGAAGTGTGCCTGCATTTGTAGTGTTTAGTGCTAACAGTGAGGTTTTGCATGCGGTGTGGTATCAGCACAATCTCTGCTCGTACGGGCCATGTGTGTTTGTCTGTGCTCAACCTGTTCTTTTTCCACCTCTCCTGTCAAGCAAACGGCAGCAGGGTGCAGCGCTGCAGCAGCAGTGTGTTTGTGAATGTTTTGTGAAGAACGTGTGCCCTCTGCTCCACCACATCATTGAGACACCGACGTTCATGCGTGTGATGTGGTTTCGACCGTGCAGCATCACAGAGGTTTCCAGTCACTCTGCTCAGCAGTCAGACACGCCGACAAATGAAGGAACTCGGTGTTCTGATGTTATCGGAAGCCATCTTCATCTCTTTCTATTTCCCTTTCTTGCTTTCTCTCTTTCCTTTTGAAGAAAAAAAAAAACACTACGAAATTTATTAAAGTTTCCTAAAAGAACAAAAATGAGACTTTATGGTAATTTTTTTATGTGTTATGGAACTATAATGTTCCTATGCGATTGGTTTCTGTGTGCCACTCAGTAATTAATAATAACAAGATCATATGTGAAGTTTTGTATCATTTCTTTGTGTGATTCCTGCTATAATCTTATTTGGATTAAGAACTTTGATATTACTACTTCATTATAAGATTATGTTGGTTCATTGTTGTTGCTGAGAGTCTGTCATTCCGTTTCCTTTCACCTTGTTTCTCCCTCTCCCACCATCTACCATATGCAGACAGCAGAGTACGCTGCACAGCAGAAAGCTGCAGAGAAACCAAACCGGAGGTCTTTTGAAGAGGTTTCCTCCGCTGATGCGAAGGCCACAGGTGATGTGCACGAGCTACGGGGCGACGATGACTGGAGAGCACATGATTACATGATTTTTTTTTTCCTCAGATAAGTTTCAGAGTTTCTGATCCATTTTTCACATAAACGCCTCGTGTTGTAGTTCGTGGAGGCGCTGCTCGACTCGACATGCAAGAAAACCACTATTTTGAATATCTCCTACACTGCGTAAACATCCTGAACAGACTCCCTCGCTTACAGTAATTCATTATTTGGAACAGCCGGTTGAGTCAGTCATTAATGGGAAATCATCAGCTTTTCATCAGCTTCTCAGAGATCACAAATGGGTGCTGTCTACCAGCACATGTTCTATGAGCTCAGCTAATCGTTTCCAGAGGAGCTCGGTTTAGATCTCTTACAGGAAACACACTTGCTCTCAAACAGCTAGGACCAGGTCGTGTTGTTGTTTTGCATCACTGCCATACAGACTTATATTTCCTATACTGTGAGGAATGTCTCTGTACTATGTCTTATCTCTTTCCATACAGCTTTGGGTATTCATTAAACAATTTATGGAGCAGTCTGACTTGTGACACTTGTTGACCCAACGACTTGCTTTGTAAAGAAATAGACGTGTAATGTCTGTGCATGCCTTTATAATAATAAAAATAATAATCATCTTTATTTGTATAGCACCCTTATAAAGCACAGATAAAATACAATACAGACAAAATGAAACAATAAGAACAAGACATGGAGACAAAATAATGAGAACACTAAAACCCATAACCAGTGGAATCAAACAGTTACAGAGACAACATCAGCCAGAAGAGGACAATACAGCGAGGAGGAAAAGGTTCACCAAGCTGCTGCCTCATGGGGCCAGAAAAGACTTTCTATAAAAATGGGTTTTTCAAAGAGATTTAAAATTGGTTAATGAGCTCGCTAATCTGAGGTCCTCAGGGAGGCTGCTCCAGAGTCTAGGGGCAATGATGGCAAAGACTCCCTTAGTCACCAGGCTAGACCTGGTGCAACCAGTGGAGCCTTGTCAGCGAACCTCAAGTTATTAATCCCTGAATTTCCCTCCGGGGATTAATAAAGGGTTATCTTATCTTATCTTATCTTAGAAGGTGGTACGTAGGGAGGAAGGAGCTCAGTGAGGTAGCTCGGTGCTAAACCCTGCAGAGCTTTAAAAGTTAACAATAAAATCTTAAAATCAAGTCAAAATTTGACAGGTAGCCAGTGAAGAGCGGCTAAAACCAGAGTGATACACTCAAATCTCCGTTCCAGCGTTCAAGTCTGGCAGCTGCATTTTGGACTAACTGCAGGCAGTGAAGTTAGCGGTGGCTCAGACCGGAGTAAAGGGCATTGCAGTAATCTAAGCAGGAGGAAATGAGAGCATTGACACCTCCATTGAGGTCTTGAGTGGATTAAAAGTGCAAGTGAGCGCGAGTGGCATTGGCTAGCCACTCTGCACTGCTCTCAGACAGCGGTTACAGCCGGTAACGCCATCCCAACAGAAGAGTAGCACCCACCCTCCGGTTCTCCCTCAGGTTAACACTGTTATGTGTCAGCACCATCAAATGGCACAGAGCCACCACTAATGCTTCCAGTGTTATTAGTCACACCTGCACTTCTCCTGTTATGTTACTGGTTGTGAAATCACTCCCCCATTAACTATTTCTTTCACAGTAGACACTCATACTGTGTCTCAATTTGCATACTTCCATACTTAAACTCATACCGAGAAGTATGGCAACGTATCTACATGTTGTACTCAAAATGGTCAAAACGTTGAGTTTGGAACGCTGGACGCTTCTCACCCTCAATGGTCGCCATCTTTGCAGATGGGGAGGAGCCACACACCCAATCAGTGAACACCAGACTATACAAATTTAAGTTATACACGTGTTTTGTTTCCACTAAGTACCACTATACTGTAGTCAGATAGACGCCATTATTGGGATAATGGGGTGATGCCCGGGGCTGACTATCACCAGCTGATCTACCGAGCTTCCGGTGAGCGAACAACAGCCGTGTAACATTTGAGACAACACTGCTCTGTCGAACTTCACACACTACACAAGTAAGTACATAGTGTGCAAAGTGTACTACATGGAAGTGTACTAACTAGGGCTGTCAACTGATTCAAATATTTGACTGTCCATAGTTAATCATGATTATCGCAAATTAATCACATTTATTTACCTGTCAAAAATGTACCTTAAAGGGAGATCTGTCATGTACTTTAAACTCTTATCAGCATGGGAGTGGACAAATACACTGCTTTATGCAAATGTATGTGTATATTTGTTATTAGAAATAAGTTAATAACACTAATCAATGGCAGATATTGTCCAGAAACCCTCCCAGGTTCTGACTTAAGCATCAACAATCTGCTCCAATCAGAACATGGCAAACTGCAGCCCAACAGGCAACACTGTCAGTGTGTCAGAGTGCTGACTTGACTATGACTTGATCCAGACTGACTGGGACTATCATAAAGTGGGCATGTCTGTAAAGGGGAGACTGGTGGGGACCCAGATAACCCATTTACATCCACACATCTGGAGGTCAGAGGTCAACGGACCCCTCGCCAAAATTTAGTGTAAGTTTGGAGTGTTATTTATTCTCCTGGTTGGTACCAGTGGATTCATCAGGTTTTCTAGTTTCTTCACTCTAGTTTTAAAACTGAGCCTGACACAAAAACTGCAACTTGCGTTAAAATATGAGTGGCGTTAAAACAAATTTGTGTTGGCCTTAACTTTGACAACCCTTGTTACAAGCAAACACCTACCCAGAGAAGCCCTCTGGCCATGCCAGTTTTTCCTTGCCAGACTTAGCCTACTTCGTGACACGCTAGTATGACATGGTGCCAGTGGATTCATTGGGTTTTCTAGTTTAATGTGATACCAGCATCTTCACTCTATCATTATAACTGAGCCCTCTACAACCTCAAAATTTTAGTAAATGACAGTCGCTACAGAAACTCATTTCCCTCCTCATTCCTTCATTATCCTTCCCTCACACTATCCCATCCCTCCTTTTCTAACAGAAAGAAAGACCCAGCATTGCACCTAGTGTGCGGGCATATTGATTTTTACATCACCACCTTCCCAGTCCCTCAATGGACCCCTGAGCAGAGCAGGGGCCCTTCATGAACCTGGAAATCTTCTCCTTCTTTTTTATTTTTTTACAGTCCCCCTAATGAATAGAATAGGTAGGGGAAAATGGAGCAAAGGAGGGAGGGGAGAGAAGAAAAAGTGACACAACAAAAGAGGTGAGCAGGGGGTCCTGAGATGGAGGCAGGAGGAGGAGGGGTTCTCCTCTCATTCCCTCCTTCAACGAGGCTGTTTCTCCTCATTCCCCCTTTGATGTACAACGGTAGACTGAGACTCTGTCAAGTGCACTGGTGTGTGTGTGTGTGTGTGTGTGTGTGTGTGTGTGTGTGAGTGTGTGTATGGGGTTGGGGGGGCGTGAAAAAGCTAACGATGGGCTTCGGAAGTGCGGATAAAAAGAGGCACAGCTGGACTGATGGGAATGATGAGGGCCTCCTCCTCTCCCCCACAACACACACACCATAAATACACACACAACACACACACTACAGATCTGCACACGTACTTACACTCAGACAAACACCCCCCCCCCCACCCTCCCGTCACACACATGGTCCCTGGTGTTGTTGTCAGTCACACTGGGCTTGTAAAAAGCCCCTCTGTTCGGCGCCGCCCCTCATTCTCCGCTAATGGTCAGGTGCTTCTGTTCTTACCCGCCGAAATCAATCACCAGTCTGCTAGTTGTGTGTGTGTGTGTGTGTGTGTGTGTGTGTGTGGTTTTTCTCCTTTTGACTACATAACTGTAGGTGAGTTATTGCGAAGCCAATAACTCTTGGAAAAGAAAGTGCCGTCTGTGGAGAAATGACTCACTGTAGTTTAAACAGTTTCTCACTCGGCTCATTGTTCCTCCCCTCTGCTATCGCACACATTCAGATCATTTGTCTCAGACAGCCGGGTGAGTCATTACCTTCAACCCACAGATTGATTTGCTTTTAGCCAAATCACCAATTTGTTGATTTTTCTTGGTAGAGCGACAGGCCGACCAAAGAAAGTCAAATCAAAAGATGTTCATCTTTTCTGTATTCAAAGAAAGTAAAATAGCAGATTACTGAGAAACACCTCGGCTCACATGTTGGTGTTCGCCGGCTGCAGTGCATGAGCAACAGACAACTCACTAATCAAACTCACTAATCGAACCAACTGGACTTTGGGGTCAAGTCTACTTTGATCCAGCCCTGGGTACCTGAAGTGCACTTAAAATATATTGCTTTGCTGATGCCGAACATCAGTTCCTCCTTGTGGTGAGTTTGTGTGTTACTTCTTGTCCCGATTTGAATCATGATGTAACGTTCGGCGTGCTGAGGGTTCAGGACTACCTGTTGACAGTCTGGTCACATCTGGACCCACGAAACGGAGACTTCTAACGTGAGCTAGCACCTCTCTCTTCTATAAGCCCTGGGCCAGACCGGCCACGTGATGGGCGCATGGCAGCTGCGTTAAATGTTGTTTTTTTTTATTTTGGTGTCCATGTTAACAGGTTAGAGCAGCCCGTCAGCGGCCTGCATGGCTGCTGCGTCTTCTACAGATTCGTGGTCTCGCCTATTTACGCGAGCCGAGTGAGTTTCACTGCAGCACCAGACAGTGACGGTGATCTTCTAACTGTATATTGACACCATATCAGTAACATTACTACACTTTCGATGTATGTATCTGTAGAAAATGTCATGGACGTAAAAAATATTTTTAACTCAACACTTTTTTGACCTTTCTCTGTCTAAAATAAATAGAAATTCCATTTCTAATGATGTGAAATGGTCATTATGAAAGTCAAACTCTGTGTAGAAAGAGCAGCAGCAGCAGAGACGCAGCTGGTGTGAACAACAGACGTGTGAATCACGCAGCCGTGAGGAAACGCAGCCGCCACGCGCTCGTCACGCGGCCGGTCTGGCCCGGGGCTAAGGCGGGGTGACCACAACACTGACTGTACAGACGACTGCAGGTGGTGATGAAACATGAGCAACATGAAAGTTACGTTTAGCGGGAAGCTAGGCAAACTAGCATCCACTTTCTGAGTAGAATACAAATTTAAAAATGGGACTTCCTTAAAGAAGAATAAAGGGACAAACTGCATAAATCACAAACAGCTGATAACCGAGGCTTGCTAAAAAAGGGAAAACATGCCTTGTATCAGTGTCCGTAGGATAGATTATGATCCACAGGAGTTCCCAGGACGTCCTCTAGGAACGCTGGCCCTCAACAGTAAACCATATCCATGGAAAACATCCACCCAGAGGCTTGAGGCTTTGGTGCTGTTGTTTTTAATCCTCTTCTGAATAAATGGAAAAATAGCTGCTATCATTATAGCTTCTATTTTCAGTTTACTTTTATATTTATGTGAAAAGTGACCAGATCCAAACTCATGCTTAAGGACATTTTAGCTCATTTGATGTGACAAACATGATGTTGTGACTACTTGACTTCAAAACAAATGTCATAATTGCTCCATCCTGACAGATTATTTGACTTGCGTGAAGAAAAATACGATTTTAGGACTGAGTTCTGGACTAAATGACTTAGTCAGATGGATATTTTTGGCCTGGCGTCCAGGCTGGCACATGGACACTGCCAGGTGCCCACAGCTCAGGGCCAGACAGCACTCTTAAGCCCTGCCACCTTTCACTCTCTTTAATAGGTGGTGGTGTGAATGCCCGATGGCACTAACAGCAGCCTCTGGTGGGCAGCAGGCCTGGACGAACAGAACCTCTTCTCAAAGAGAAACGATAGAGAGAGAGTTATAAAATGAAAGGCTGACACCGTAAAGCACCACTCCAAACACAGAGGGACGGCAGAGAATCACCAAAACAACACACACTCTCATCAGCCTGCCAGCCTCCGACATTTACATTAGAAGAGGGAGGACACAGTGGGCCTGTGGAGGAATAGAGGGATGGGGAGGAGAGGTCGGACACGCTATTGGGAGGCTGTAAACACTGTAAGACAGTATCTCCATGGAAGCCTGCACACTGCTCTGAGGCATCTCGCCCCCCTCCATCCAGCCGCCAGCCCCCCAGCCTTTCCAAAGCCAAGTACCCTGACCGCCGGGCCCCAAATCGGCCCCTCGCCTCGCCTGCCAGCCTGGCTGTCCAGCACAGCAGATGTGCACAGAGGAGTGGCCTTGGATGACTGGATCCCCTGGGCTTTACAGAGGGCGAGGGAGGAGGAAAGACGACGAGCGTGGCCTTGACAGAGGGCTTGTGTGACCGAGGTCTTGTGTTTGTGGAGAGCCCTGCTGTATATCTGGAAATGTGTATGTGCATGTTTGTGGATGTGTTTCCTAGAGACATTAGTTCTACATGTTATATATTTACGATACGGCTGTCAAAAAAATATTTAAGCGCGGTTAATCCCATGACTGTCCATAGTTAACTGCAATTAATAGCAAATTATTCACACATATTTTTCTGTTCAAATGAACCTTAAAAGGGAAATTTGTCAAATATGTAATACTCTTATCAACATGGGAGTGGGGCAAATATGTTGCTTTATGCAAACATATGTATATATTTTTCAGGGATGGGTCATGATTTTTGATTAGGTTGAAGAGGGCTCAGTTTTAAAGTTAGGCTGAAGAGACTGGCATCAAATGAACGTAGAAAACGTTCCACGAGTACCAACCATAGGAGGTTAAATAATGTTTGTTAAGCTAAAATTTGGCAACAAAAAAACTGTCATGTCCATGTTCAAAGGGGTCCCTTGACCTCTGGCCTCCAGATGTGTGAATGTAAATGGGTTCTCTGGGTCCCCACCAGTCTCCCCTTTACAGACATGCCCACTTTATGATAGTCCCAGTCAGTCTGGATCAAGTCATAGTCAAGTCAGCACTCTGACACACTGACAGCTGTTGTTGCCTGTTGGGCTGCAGTTTGCCATGTTCTGATTGGAGCAGATTGTTGATGCTGAAGTCAGAACCTGGGAGGGTTTCTGGACAATTTTATGTTGTTAATTGATTTACAATAATGAATATATACATTTGCATAAAGCAGCATATTTGTCCACTCCCATGTTGATAAGAGTATTAAATACTTGACAAATCTCCCTTTAAGGTACATTTTGAACAGATAACAAATATGTGATTAATTTGCAATTTAACACGATTAACGGTGGACAACCATGCGATTAATCGCAAAAGTCCTCATATTTAATGTCGTCACTATAACACACTTGTAACATAGATTGTTACCCCGTCTCTTGTCTCTTATCTGAATTTATGTCTCGGGGGGTAAAGGGACATGGGACAAATTTGCTGCTAGATGGGTGGATGGGCTGATTCCCATTCACCAGCTCTGTATAAAGGCCTTGTATTGGGAACTCTGTTCGTTAGTCCTCTCACCTCCTGTATTCGCCACTTCACTCCCCGAGAGAGAGAGAGAGAGAGCGGGAAGCAGTTGAAAGATACACATGAGGAGGGAGCGGGAAGAGAAGTAAAATGGTCTCGGAAAAAACAGGCCTTCGGGGCTCTTTTTGCTTTGTTTTTTTTTTTTACACAAAGGACAGAGTTAGAGAGCGAGGGATGGAGACTGAATGCTCAGAGAGAGTACAAGTGAAAAGGAGAGAGGGTTTACAGAGCTGGAGCGGGCAGCGCCTGCCAGGCGCTGAGGAATTCATGGTCGATTTGTCCTTGTTCGCAGCCGCTTTGCAATAAAAAAAAAGGAGCTGAAGGGGAGAAGGGGCTGGACCGGGCTGGGGGCAAGCAACAGATTGCAGATGCCTCTATTGGAGAGGGCTCCTTGTGAAAAAGTAGGTCCCCCTCTCTGAGTCCCGAGCCACCCTTTAGAGAAAAGAGCCCTTCTCTACTGTAAAGGAGCGCTCGGGACATTGTGGGGCTTGTCAATGGCTCTCTGCTGGGGCACCGGGAGAATACAAGGAGGCCCAGTGTTCAGCGCCGCAGCTCCTTCTATAGAGGCCAGAACCGTAATAGGGGCCCCGGGGGCTCTACAGGGAGTTTAGAGGGCCCAGTTTCAATGGAGACCAAGTCTTTTTAACTGGTACATTGTGTGACTCTCTCCCTCTGTCCTAAAGATTGGAGAGAGGGAAATTCCTATGCAGATCAAACAAAATGTCTTCATTTCCAAATGAACGTGGGACGGACGAAATTTGGAGGGACACAGTTTGAGACATTGAGGGGGTATTGTTAGTGTAGAGAAGCAGGGGGTTAGCTAGGTGGGTGTATGCATGACTGGCTTTTGTGTGTGTGTGTGTGTGTGTGTGTGTGTGTGTGTGTGTGTGTGTGTGTGTGTGTGTGTGTGTGTGTGTGTGAAGTGTTACTGTGGACAGTGGTCAGCGGCTGGTCCAGTGCAGGTGAGATTAGAGCCAATCGTAGCCTGTTAAAGCACCTGTCAATCAACACAGTGGACCACTGGACCTGGGGCAACCTCCAGCTGTTTCCCAGTGTGTGTGTGTGTGTGTGTGTGTGCTGGTTCTGTGTGACTGTGTTAGGTAACGTCAGTCATGAGTTGTTCCGATTCAGTTTTGCCATGAAATCGTTATTATAAAGCATATTTCACCTTTTAAAACACTTCGAGACAGACAGACACAAACAGGGAAAGCTGGTACTTCAGTCATTCAGGACTCGGTTACCCGCAGCTTAGAGAAGCCAGAACTTTACACAGTCACCATGACCGCTGCAGAATGCTGCAGAAATATAGCTGATCAACAAAGTGCCGTCCAGCAGAGCGGCCATAGGATTTCCCCTAACCTCAACAGTCTGAATACACAGAGGGAGCTCAGGTCTTTTTATGTCTGTCTCCTCCATCTGTCTGTATGGATGCCACACTCTTTAGGAAGACGCATAGGAAATGCTTAAGCTTAATTTTGGATTCATTCAAACTTATTTTCATAGTTTTGGCCATTTGATATGATAATATAACGATGTAGTAGTGACTAGTTAGATTGGTAGTTATGACTTGATCCAAACTGCATGTGATTATCATAAAGAGGGCATGTCTGTAAAGAGGGTAACAATCCATATTACAAGTGTGTTATAGTGACAAAATGAAAAATCCATTAAAATATTCAGTTGGAATTAATCACATGATTGTCTGCAGTTAATCATGATAAATCTCAAACTAATCATTGCTTGTTATCTGTTTAAAAAGTACCTTAAAGGGAGATTCATCAAGTATTTAATACTCTTATCAATGGGGGTGGGCAAATATGCTGCTTTATGCAAATGTATGAATATAATTATTATTGTAAATCAATTAACAACACTAATCAATGGCAGATATTGTCCAGAAACCCTCCCAGGTTCTGACTTTAGCATCAGCAATCTGCTCCAATCAGAACATGGCAAACTGCAGCCCAACAGGCAACAACAGCTGTCAGTGTGTCAGAGTGCTGACTTGACTAGGACTTGATCCAGACTGACTGGGATTATCATAAAGTGGGCATGTCTGTAAAGGGGAGACTGGTGGGGACCCAGAGAACCCATTTACATCCACACATCTGGAGGTCAGAGGTCAAGGGACCCCTTTGAACATGGTCATGACAGTTTTTCCTCGCCAACATTTAGTTTAAGCTTGGAGCGTTATTTATGCTCCTTCGTGACACATCGTCAGGTTTTCTGATTTCTTCACTTGCTTCACTTCACTCGCTTTAAAACTGAGCAGGAGCACATTTTTTTAATAACCAATAGAAATAATGGCTGGAACGAATTCAGATGACCTCTTTGCTCTGAAGTCCTGTGATGCACAACTGTACTTTTCAAGCTATCATAATTGTTGAAGCTATTCTGAATTGAACACGCAGCTGAAACGGTCACCATCCATGAACTCCTGAACAGGAAGTGGCTCTTCCTGCAGAATCCCCTCATAACGCCAGCTGTCTGTAATGTGTATGTGCTCTGTCTATGCATGCCACAGAGATACTGGGAGATGAGAGAGCGTGACACCTCTGACTGCCGGGTTCCTCCAATTGTTAGGCAGGAAGTCCACTCCAGCTCCAGATAAAAGGAAACGAGAAGGAAAACACAGAAGAAAGACAGAGAGAGAGAGAGGGAGGGAGGGAGGGCTGGCAGTAGAGAGAGAGGCTCGCTCGCCCAGGGGGAGACAGTAGTGCAAAGGTGAAGGTGGAGGAACAACAGAGAGGCCATGAGCAACATCAAGAATAACTAGAAAATGCAATTTCTGAAGAAATTGCGGTTGTGAATGCTGCAAGCTGAATCGCTGACGCTACGCTGCAATGCTGGCTCGAATCTGTGTGAAGAAGGTTGAAGATTTTTGAATTTTTGACAGGTTTGAACATTCCCTCCATTCATTTGAATGGCAAAAAATTCCCGACAAAACGTTGAATATCTCGGAAAGTTTGAACGTTAGGAAAATTCCGAATACAAGCGCGCATTTCCTAAGCGAGCCGAACGTTTTGAAGTTTGAACGGAGTTTCTACGTCGAAAACTGTGGGAGGAGAAGCGTTGCAAAAAAGTGAGCGGAAGAAAAATAAAAATAAAGAATGGAGAAGAACATAGGTTGCGAATGCTTGCAGCATCAGTGTGTGCATATATGTGAGTGTTAAAGTTCATACTCAGCACTGCCTCTGCAGGCTCCAGCAGGTACTCAGCTCACTAAAGGTTGCATTCACACCAGACCTGGCCGAGCGCTGAAAAGGCATGCATTCATTTTGAATGGGGGTAGTGTGTTTAGGCTGCAGCTGGGCAAGGGTTACCGTAAGAAAAAACACTGCAGCCTGCGGCGGAAAGAAATCACGTAACGAGTGAGTCAATGAGAAAGAAATGTCATAGACTGTATACAAGAAGTGGACATAGTCACCGCAACGTCACCCAATGCCTTAAGATCAGCATTTTGGTGGTCGCCATCTTGGCTTTATGCAACCAGAAATGACACAACAGGGTGGAGCTAAACCGAACGTTGAATAAGACATTTTTAGGCAACCAAAGTGTTAATTAACTTTCATGAACTGAAAACACACTGTGAAAGGGTTAAAGTTGTAAGCCTCAAACAGTGGAGCTGACCATGGATGGAGCTGACGGAGAGCTAGAGACCACCTTGGAGAAGTTACAGGAAGTAAACATGTGTGACTATGTCTGGTTTTCAAAATAAGGTGGAATGACGTGGGTCGTTTAAATGACACTCCCACACAACCTTTTTCCAATCGGGAGTGAATGCAGCCGAATACATCTGTCTTGCAGCCCCAGTTTCAGACTACAGGACGGCGTATTAACAGGATATGAACTGAAGGAACCAGACTCGTTAACCATCATATTTTAGGACATTTCTATAACTTCATATTGCATTGACAGATGTGAGAGTGGCATCAATCTTCTCATTTAACAAAGAAGTGAATTTCCAAAAACTCTTCTGTTGATGACGTAACATTTTTAGCAATGACGAGTCGACAGCTAATATCTTTAACATGCTAGATGTTGTTAGCTGTGATGGAAAAGTGTTAAACAGGAAGCTGGTTTAGCTTTAATACTGCAGCTGATCCACTGTGTTTCTTCCCTAAACAGGCAACAGATACCACACACATACAGTGCATTTCCTCAAAAAACATGAAAGTATGATCACATCCTGAAGAAAGACACACACTCTGTCTGTTCAACAGGTGTCCTGTAGATGTGATCGATGTCACACGGGGCATGCTAAGTGCTTGTGCACCACTCTGCCGTCGTCGTGGTTACCCACCGATGGGAGCACATTGTCACGGCGACGGTTTAAGGGGATAAACCAGGATTGGCTCTCTGAGCGTGCATTTCATCAGGTCTGAGATAACGTTTTGTTCTGAGGCAGCAGCAGGGTAGATTCAGTGGCAGCAGGATAATGAAGCTATTGTCAATGACGCTGCAAATCAAAGAGAAATACAAACAGACAACCTGTGGTTATCTAAACTCTGTGGCACGCTGCGGCAAAGCACAAGTCATCCGGCTTCCTGGGCAGGGTTCCACCGAGAGCACAAATACATACTGTATGACTCAGGCTTTGTGTGTACATGTTTGTTACGTTGTTAGGGTTGGGCCAATATAATTACAACTGATGATATCTGCAGCTGATACACTGATCTTCAATAACTAACACTGTCATTGTTAGCGACTTCAGGTGGTGTTTTTAATGTACAGTATATAATTACATTTAATGTGTGTCATTTAATGTGACAGTTTCATTGTGCTTCAAACAAGTATGCATAAATATTAATGTAAATAATTATTTTGTGTGCTAGCTGGAGCGATACAGGAGCCCATGATGATGCACCAAGAACTGGCGTACTCAACTGGATCGTATTCAGAGTATAGGACTCAGAGGCACCTGTTTCCTTTTTATGCTGTGCGTCATTAAAAGTGTAATCGACTTGATGACTGACGACTTCATTTGCACATTTTGATGCAAACTGCACCCCAAAATGAGCAACTGAAGGATCTTAAGTTGGTGAAATGTTCCTTCATTCGGGCTGGAATGACACACCTATCGAGACACTATCATGATACTTGGGTGCCGATTTGATATGTCTTGTGATTTTTCAATATTGCAATTCAATATTGCGATTTTTGTTAACTTTTTTTAATACTAGAACAAGTTGAATCATACACTTGGAGGGACCTTTTTTTGGAAAATATTTAAATTGATCCAGTAAAATGTTTGATTTTCAGCATGTATGTAGTCAGAGATGTCCTGAAGTCAAATATATCAGGATCAGTCAGGAATTATTTATTATTTTTTTCCAGCAACCCAAAAATCAAAGTATAATGACATTTCCATAAAGCATTTAGTGGTATTTTCTTTTTAATTTATAAAGGGACATGTAATGTTTTGTACTTCTGGTGAATATAATCCAATCAATCTTATTTCCATCGATGTTTTTGTGTATACAGTACAGTTCCCTTTGTTAACACCTGATTTTTGGAAACTGGATGATACTCGACTAAACAGACACATTGTTGGTTTTGGTGTTTTTCAGGACCCGCTGAAAAGAAAAGATATAGAACATAGTTTATCACCATATTTATCCTTTCACTAGCTTTATAAAACCCTTTCTAGGAGCAGCATGCTTCTCCAGAAAGCAGCAAAGCACTGCTGCACAAACTGAATCAGCCACTTATCTGAAGTGAGTCACGGCTCAAACAAAAGAAAGAGGCAGAACAATGGAAAGTCTATCCATGGCCTTGAGACAGGTTTCACAGTGAGACACCGCAGTCACCAGTTTCACCTCTGGCAGCCATTTATTATCTATGTAACGCCCTGATCCTCAAACATGACAGGAGCAGATTCCTCCGTGTGGGCATGTATGAGTGCTTATTCAGTATCCGAGTGTATCAGGGGAGGGGAGGGGGAAGAGGTGACGGACTGGCAGCTACCTGCAGAAAAGTGTCTCAGTATGTGGGTCGTGTCCGTCAGCCACTAATCCTCTGTGATGCCGACCTGTTTGAACAGCCAGCAGGTTCTCACCATCACAGTTACGTAAGAGCTGAATGGAGGCCAAGCTAAGACAAACACTGAGAGAGACAGATGGAGAGAGAGAGAGAGAGAGAGAGAGAGAGAGATTGGTTTGCACTTGTCCTGTTCATTTACCTGAGCTCTACAATTAGACAGGAATCTCTTGGCACCTCAGAGTTTTTTGCTGAGTGTGTGCATGTGTCAGAGCAGCAGCAAAACAGCAGCGTGTATGAATGTGTGTGTGTGTGTGTTTGTGTTGTAATGAGCAGGTGTTTGACTAAAAATGTGACTAAACACAGTTGGGCAGCTGGAGGTTCCCCCATGCTGCTCCAAGACTCACATTAGACACGTACCACTGGTTAATCGGATGCCACATATCAGTAAGTGGATGGAAAATAACCAAACACCTACTGGCTGCGTTAACTCTTTCTGTGCCAGATAAAGCTGCTATAACTGTATTCTGGTGGAACAGCATTAAAACTAATCTATGTGATCATCCTTCATGTGCACCTGTGTTGAGTGTGATCAAAATCATGCCTTTAAATCAGTTCACCCTAACCGCCGTCCAAAGACTATTGGCTTCGATTCTGCAGCATGCAATTTACATCCAATGCCAATTAGCATGCTAACGTGCTCACAAGGACTTACATGCTGGTGTTTTGTAGGTATAATGTATGACTTGTTGGCATGCTAATATTAGCTAATTAGCACTAAATGCAGAGTGCATTTGAGGTTGATGGGAATGCCGCTTGTTTTGTAGGTATTTGGCAACCTCCTGTTCTGTGAGGAGAAACCAATAAGGAAGAGCATTAATACCTTGTGATTGACAGGTCACTACCACAGCGTTGGGTGTTGTCTGTATTTACGTCTTAAACTTTAACTCTTTCACGGTTGTGTTTTCAGTTCATGAAAGTTAATTGTAATAATTTGGTCGCCTAAAAATGTCTTATTTGCTGTTATGTTGTTCTTAGCTCCACGCTCTCATGTCACGAGGATCGTGGCAGACTTTGTGATATCAGCAAAAATCACATTGTCCAAAAGTTAATTAATTAATATAATATATTGTGATGAAACATGTGATTTACACCTCTAGCGTTGGCCAAAAACCAAGATGGCAACAGCTAAAATGCCAAACTCAAGGCTTCAAAACCGTAGTCCAAAGCGAGTCAAGAGAGTCACAGTTTGACGTAGGTTTATCATAGTATCATTTAATTTTGTGTGAAACTGCTCAGTGGTCTCCATCTCTCGTCTCGCAAAAAATACAGTACGTCACCAACTCTAGCAAGCTAACTTAGCTATGTGTTTTATCCAGCGACTCCTGAGAACAAAGGATCAGATCTGCTGCTGGTTTGAGTTCTTCCCAGTACAAAACACAACAGTCGTAGCTTCAGAGAGACAAACTGACATCACACAGACGTCATTTTGACCTGCTGATGGTGCTACATGAAATGTTAACTGATCACCAAAGCTATTACAATTCATCCTCAATCAAATTTCATGCCTATCCATCCAATAATTGTTGAAATATTTGAGCCTCGTTAAAGTGGTGGACCGAATGACCAATGTTGCTATCTGTAGAGCTAACGTTGCTAGCTCTGCAAAAAGTTAATCATTGAATATCGACCGTACTGAGCATTGATCCTCCGTACAGTTAACTGCATCCAGGCATTTAATATCAGTCCAGCCCTAGAAAACTATATAGACCTGGTTCCCACCTCAGAAGGCCACTGACTGCTGCAGGGTTCACACATCTGACCTTCTCACTGTGTAAGTATCACAAATGTCTTCTTTATTCATGTTAGGTAATGTCAGATGTTAGATTTGAAAATGACAGCAGTGTTTTCACAAGGGTTAAAACAACATTCCTGGTCTTCACATTTTTTGAGGTAGGGTGATAAGAGTGTTGATATAGTGAGCTTGCCGAGCCATGTTCCCCTAAAAAGTGATTCATCTTTTTAGGGAGAGGTAAGATGAATATGAATGTGATTTACTATAAGACTTACAATGTGACTCCTTAAACCCAAGCCATATGTTTGGCTTTGACAGTGGTTGGTGTGAAGTTACGTTCAAGTTAGGCTGTTCTCATGCGCAGTTTGTAGCTACACCTACAAAAAGTAATCAATACATATGTAATCCAGATAACTGTGAACCAGGATGTATGAAGAGGTCAGGGTGGATGGGTGGTCAAACAGTACCGGACCGAACCCAGGAGGCCGGTGTTTGTAACCCATGTGAAACCAGAAGTCAACGTTGATTTATTTGTCATGTTAATCTGTACTTAATTTACACAACTTTCTGTGTTATTTTCAACCCAAACCACAATCTTTTCCTAAACCTAACCAAGTAGTTTTGTTGCCTAAACCTGACCAAGTTGATCTTTTCCTGGTTGTTTCCTGTGAAGATGGAAGTTTGCTTTGAAGACTGGCGTAGAAATTGACATCACATTTTACATTTGCATAGGAAAATGCACAAAATATGAGGAATAACTGTTCATAAGGTATCATACAGACCACACTGAGGATATGTTGTTCAAGTACAAATGTATGAATAACCTCTACGTCCCTTTGACGACTTGCCACATACACTGAAGCATAAGTAAATATTAAGGAATATGATTTTCTGTGTGCAGTAAAGATATCGTTTTTATTAACACCTTCAATCTAAAGTAAACCACACATACACCACCCCTACAAGCACACACCTGGGAATGACATCATTGTGTACAGAGGCCTGATAAGGTCATTAGTCAACAGAAGCGATGACCTGTTGCATAAGAAAGCCTAGCGGGACTGAGTGACTGACTGAGACAGCCACACATAAACACACACAGTGACACACAAACAAAGTGGGCTACAAGTAGTTAATGATTACAGGAGTAATGTGATAGGCTTTGCTATTGCTCCTGTCATATCAAGGATAGGTTGACTCCCACCTGTTTCTCACAAACCATCATTGTTTTCACTGGCATGCAACACTGGTCACAAACAAAGCCTGTGTGTGTGTGTGTGTGTGTGTGTGTGTGTGTGTAGGGTGTGTTCATGCCAGGTTGTGAGTGTGAGTTAAGTGCCAGTTTGCCAGTGTGTATAAGGTGTGGACCTGAGTGTCGCTGTGCGTTTGAAAGGTGGTGGTGTGTTTATGTGAGTAGCTCAGAGGGAGACGGAGATGTTGCTCTCTGTTTCTAATAATAATAATAATAATAATAATAATAACTATTTGTATAGCACTTTTCATTCAAAAGGAAATGTAGCACAAAGTAAATTACAATCAACACTCATGTTACATCATGACAAACTAAGTACTGAGGAAACGCCATCTTGAATTAAAAAGAAACGAAATGAAATGAGGAAACAGGAAATAGATTTGAAATATTAATACAATAAAAACAAATAAAGCTGAACAAATTTAAAAATATGTAAAATAGAATAAAATCAATAAAATAAAATAAAATACCTAAATAGATTAAATTAAAATTTAGTTAAAGGCCAGACTTAAAAGATGGGCCTTATGTTTGCTTTTAAAACTATTAATATTACATGTCGCCCTCAGATCTTCAGGCAGCCTTTTCCATAAACGGGGGGCATAGTAATAAAAAGATGCCTTCCCGTATAACTTTGGGTTCAGTTAAAAGGCCACTTCCAGAAGACCTGAGGGCTCTGCTGGGTTCATATGGTAAAAGCAAGTCAGACAAATAAGGAGAAAGACCATTATGAGCTTTATAAACCAATACAATCAATTCTAACACACACAGGAAGTTAATGCAGAGACTTTAAAATCAGTGTGATGTCAGCTCCCTTTCTGATCGCTGTCAGCATTCAAGCAACTGAGTTTTGGAGTAATTGTAGCTGGAAAATATTCTTTTTAGAGAGACCAGAAAAAAAGGGCGCTGCAGTAATCAATCCTGCAAGTAATAAAAGCAAGAATAAGTGTCTGCATTGGCTTGAGAGAGAAACCGGCGTACTTTGGCAATGTTCTTTAAATGTTCTCGTGATATCCTTTATATGAGCCTCAAAATTCAGTTCTGTGTCAAATGTTATGCCAAGATTTTTGACTTGTTGACATGGGCTAAGAGAGACGGCTTGTAGTTTGCTAGCCAGTCTCTCTCTGGTCCTCTGTACCAATAGCTCAAACCTGAGCTTTGTCCTGACTGAGCTGTAGAAAGTTCTCTGCCATCCAGGATTTAATGTCTGAAATACAGTTAAAAAGGACATCAAGTAAAGTTCTAGTAACATTTTAAAACTTTGGTACAGTTGATATTTAGATGCCCTACATGTTATGTCATTATCCTGTTAGATTTGAGAGTACAAAGTTGGGAAATTGTCTTCCCCATGACTCCCATCACTGGACACGTCTGGAGTCTGGATCTGATATTGTACACAGGATGAATCACATGACAGTTTCCCAGTCTGTTTCTGTTTGTTCAGTGCAGCCTAATAAGTCTCTAGTTTGGAGGGAAAAGTGGTGCTTAACAGAAAACTATAGTTCAGTACAACATTGTGTTTATTTGAATTTATTTTAATAGCTCTGGACAAAGGTTTGTCAATTTAAACAACAGTAAACACCAAGTAAAAGCTGAGAGCTCAACAGCAGCACTAAAAATGGGTCAGACGGGACAAGAAACACAAGTCATAAGATGATCACATAACTGTAAACAAGCCGACAGTTTAGCCAGAGTTACTAACGATTGCTAACAAGAATAGTTGCTTATAAATCAGTCTGTCTGCTCATCTAACTGCTCATGTTTGTTTTGCTGTCTGACCGTTTTTACCCATTTATAGCATTAAAATATACTTGAAGAAGCAAAAAGTGGCCCATTTATGAATACTATACTATATATTGATATTGATTATGCATTAGTGTGTTAAGCATCACTTACAGGGTGGCAGTCCGTACTCAGCCCATAGGGACTTGGCTTGAGAACCGGGTGGACATAAGTCTCCACATGGACCAATACAGAGTGGACTGGTCGCTGGACAGGTATCCCCTTCATTCTGACGTCTCTCCATTAATGCGTGAGTATAGATCCTGCTTGTGCATGTATGTAAGTATTTCAGGCCTGCATGTAATGTGTAAAAATAATAACAGTTTCCTCTCAGGATCAATAAAGTATGTCCTCTTCTTCTTAACAGCTGGTAAAGGTGGAATGTAAAGTTTGAACTATTTAATATACTGCCAAGTAGCTTACAATATGCAAACTAACTAATTACTACTGCGGTAAAATCAATGTAGTGGAGTAGAAGCAGAAATTATTATTGTAAGTGAGCTTCAGTACAGAACTTGCTAAATATAGTATTCAGAGCATTTCCACACAGCTCTCAACATGGCGATGGCTGAGCCTGCCGCTAACAGCGCTAACACTGCAAACAATAGCAACAGAGCTGACAGTGTTAATGTGAGGGGGGACTGGAGGGTGGGTGCTACGCATCAGCAAAGACGGCGTCGATCGGGACGGCGTTATAAGCTAGAACCGCCATGTGAGCGCAGTGCAGAGCGGTGACCGTGAGCTAGCCGCGGGGTCACGCTCACATGCACAAACCTGCAATAAAAGGTATGCGTGGCCAGCCCAGATATGTTAACTAAGCACAGAGAAGCTCCGGTTACTTCACACACAGAGGAAGAGGGACTTCATTCTCTGCTCAGGTAGACATCACTGCTCTTTATTACACAGCTTTGTTGAACACTCGACTCTGATTGGTCAATCATGGCATCCAATGATCTGTTATTTCTTTATGGCAGACCATTGCTGTTTACAACAAACTACTGCTTTGGAGACAGTTCTGATGTCGGACTGATTTTGTATGAAACTGATTTCTTACGTAAATAGCTGTGTAATAAGCGGGACAATGTACAGCTAGCAGGTCATTGTTGAGAAATAAATCCTGATGCTAAGCGTCCGATATTTTGCCATATTTTTACATATCATTATATATCACATAGTTGTTTGTTGCTATGTTAAAGCTCTGGATAACATACAGAGAAAAGTACTTAAACACACCCCTGCACTGCCAATGGCCAGAAGCTTTAATAACTTTGGTTAAGGTATGATTTGTTTCACACCTCTACACTCAGCTACACCATGACCCGACATCTTTGGTAACATGTGGACAACAAAAAAACACCCAAAACACCACTTTGAAAGCCAAGTGCAGGTAAATGAGATGACTGACAGTGTTAAGATAATAGGGTTTCTTTTTCATCCTGTTATCAGACTGACTTAATAACCACAGTGTTCTCTCACCTAATAGGAACATACCTGTACTGGCTCATATTTCATCCCATGACAATATCTAAGGTCTCTACTTAGCCCAGACCTGGAATCTACAAGATAAAACATGGAGCAGACAGCAGTGTTGTAAGAGGAACTATTGAGATACACAGAATGGGTGTGTATGGCTAGATACATGAATCAGCATGCACTTGGCTGTGTTTGATTTGTTATTCAGTTTATTCTCATACAGTGTCTGTGTCTGTCACAGGGTAGGTGTCACAGCCATAAATCAGTACGAACCCCTGACCTGTATCCACACGTCAAGACTGTCTTTTTGAAAAACAGCTGTTGACATTATTCCTATGAATAACATTCAACAACAAGTCCCTTAAGAAATACAATAAAGAAAGAAGGCCGAATTGAAGCTTTAATGTTAGTTTTGACTCCCAGCATGGGCCCAAAGGTTTAATTAGAGAGCCTATGTTTGTTTAATGCCCAAAAAACAGGTGAACTGCAGTGACTCAGTTGACTGACAAGCAGCCATTTCTGTCATTCCAGGCATAGCAGAGACAGCAGCGCTCTGAGCCGGTGGTGTTTTTCCAAGCTGCAGAAATGAAAACGAGATGGAGAGAGGTGCAACAGCAGGATCGGGGGAGGACAGGTGTAGCTAGTCATGTAATTATAAATCTACAAACAGTACCAGTGCAATTATAAGCTGAGTAATCACTAAACAAGTTGCTGCTGAGGCCAAAAAGGACATTTTAATGTGAGAGCTGCCAGTGTGATGACATTAGGTTACCAAACACTGTTCGTGGTGTGAGAACAAAGATTTGCTGCTGTTAATGGTAACTAGCAAATCCAGTGATACAGACCTACTTTGATATCAAACATGAAATTTACAAGCTCATCCAGCAGGAAATTAAACAGAAAAAATACAGTAATACAGTACACAATAGTCCTGTTTCCTCAGCAGGCATTTTGGCACGTCACAGCAGAAAACCACAGGTGTAATAAATAACATCAACAATGGCTAGCTGACATGGGTTACTGGGACATTCAATGAAAATGGAAACATTATTATCATTATTGTTATTAATTGCACCTGTGTTTTTCTGACAAATTAGTCGAAAAATCTGCTGTGAAAAGGTCTTAAGCAACACCAGAAGCACACATGTAGTACTAGCGTCTTGTAAAAAACAAAACATAGCTTGGGACAAATCTGCTGAGTTGAGTCATTGGCCTGCTACGGCAGATAGTAGATAGCAATTTGTTTAGCAAGTCCACAAATAAATATAAGTATGCTTATCACTACTCAAGGCTATGACAGCCACATACTTTTAGCTATTTGTGCAAGTTTACATAAATTCAATAAAAAAGGTTGGAAATTGCTGGATTATTTCTCTATTGTTTCAGTGCTAATTGTCATTGTATTCTACATGGTTGGAAAGCCTGTTTAACTTCACAAGGATGTCCATCTTGTAAGGATCATGTATTTGTGGGATGAGCAGCACAGCTCATTATGTGGGTAGCGATCAAGTGAAATTAGCCAAAATTCTCTGCCAGTGTTAAACAGTGTATTTTTCTGTTGGTCTTGTTTTGAGCTTCATGTGCTGCCAATCAGGCTCCTGATGTCAGATTGGCAGAGATGTACTAGTTAAGGTGCCCTTGTTTGGACTACACACATCTTCAGTCTCGGCCTTCATTTTGCTCTCAGCTACACAGCTGTAATATTTCGTGACTGCATCATGCATTGTTGTGATGTTATCATGATGACAAAATCTGTCCACCAACTAGGGATGATAATAATTAACTGTTTAACCAAAATGCCATAGGTTAAAAGAAATATTAATAATTTTTCAGTTTAAGGAGGAAAGCTGATCCACCTTAAGAGAGTCTGACCCAGAGATGCAAGACAAAGGAAGTTGGCTCTGGACTTCCAGCTGAGGAGTTGTAGCTTGTAGCCTCGTAGCATTTATTCACCGACACATAAACTGAACACACACTGTCTGCTACAGCTACGTTCACAGCTATAACACCACCAACACACACACACTCACCACCACACACACACACACACACACACACACACACAGGGTCTGTGGGAAACTAGCTGAAGTTATGATACAGTGAGCACAAAGCCACCGGCAACACTAATGTAGCACAAACACACACAGTGTTTGGACAATCGCAATTGTTAATCCAGGCAGACACACAGCTGACAACCTGCTAAACAAAACTAACTGTGGTGGAGACTTTTACTGGGAAAGTGGCTGAATGTCCACAACACTACACACAGCACTGTGGCTGCTACAGTATCTCTCCCGATGGTGAACTGGAGACAGTGAACGCAGCACCGTGGCTTCTACAGTAACTCTCCTGATGGTGAACTGGAGACAGTGAACGCAGCACTGTGGCTTCTACAGTAACTCTACTGATGGTGAACTGGAGACAGTGAACGCAGCACCGTGGCTTCTACAGTAACTCTCCCGATGGTGAACTGGAGACAGTGAACGCAGCACTGTGGCTTCTACAGTAACTCTACTGATGGTGAACTGGAGACAGTGAACGCAGCACCGTGGCTTCTACAGTAACTCTCCTGATGGTGAACTGGAGACAGTGAACGCAGCACCGTGGCTTCTACAGTAACTCTCTTGATGGTGAACTGGAGACAGTGAACGCAGCACCGTGGCTTCTACAGTAACTCTCCTGATGGTGAACTGGAGACAGTGAACGCAGCACCGTGGCTTCTACAGTAACTCTCTTGATGGTGAACTGGAGACAGTGAACGCAGCACCGTGGCTTCTACAGTAACTCTCCTGATGGTGAACTGGAGACAGTGAACGCAGCACCGTGGCTTCTACAGTAACTCTCCTGATGGTGAACTGGAGACAGTGAACGCAGCACCGTGGCTTCTACAGTAACTCTCCTGATGGTGAACTGGAGACAGTGAACGCAGCACCGTGGCTTCTACAGTAACTCTCTTGATGGTGAACTGGAGACAGTGAACGCAGCACCGTGGCTTCTACAGTAACTCTCCTGATGGTGAACTGGAGACAGTGAACGCAGCACCGTGGCTTCTACAGTAACTCTCTTGATGGTGAACTGGAGACAGTGAACGCAGCACCGTGGCTTCTACAGTAACTCTCCTGATGGTGAACTGTTGGCTCAGTTGTCTGTTGGGCTCATATACTGCAGCCAGAACACCACTGCATGAGACGCACTGATCTTGTTGGTTAACGGTTAATTATTGGCTAAAAATATTTGTGTGGTAGTTCTCACTACAGAAAGTGTCTCCAGGACCATATTTTTCCACGCTGATGCACACAGACTCACAAGGTGAAAACAATACCAGCTGGTAATCATGCAAACTACACATAGCTAGCAAAAGACCTACTTGTCTCTGGCTAATCTTTTTCCAAAGGTTTCCACTAGCATTTTGCTAACAAGTGGAGCGTGCAGTAGGTGTCTCACCGAAGGTTTGTGTAATCTGCAGACATATTAACAAACCAAGTTTCGAATACAAAACGAACCATTTAGATGCAATGACCACATCACAATGTCTTAGAGGTACAATTAGCTGTTCACAGAGCTACCCATCTCAAATACCTGAACACCCGACAGGCCCTTTACACATAATCTACAGTACGTCCTCCCAGAGTAGACATATGCACATGTTGAAAATAACAGTGATATGTTTGTTTCCCTGGCAAGTCCAATGAGTGTGTGAAATGTAGGTCTGGTGAGTCATCTCTGACAGCACTGTCTGTTTTCACACTTGAATGGAAAAATACACTTCAGTGTGTGTATGTGTGTGTGTTTGCGTGTTTGTGTGTGTGTGTGTGCCTGTGTATGGGCAAAGACACACAGGCTGATTCATGCACTTTTATGACTGCCCTGACAGCAGGGCACAAAGCTGTGCTGAAAGGCCCAAGGACATGCAGGAGTGTACATGCTTACACACAAACACACTCGCTCGCAAACACACACACACACACACACACATGCATACGCACACACACACAGACAACTGTTTCCCTCCCAATCTTCCCACCATCACAAAACTGATATCACAAGTATCTTTCTATACTTATTGGTTTCTCAGAAATACACAATTTCTTTCTCTCATTTACCTACATTGCCACACACACACACACACACACACACACACACACACACACTGAATTGCTGGTGCTATAAAAAGACAGCAGTGTTTAACCTGTCCTTGAAACTGAACAGACAGCCAAAGACACACACACACACGGTGTCACAACTCCATTCCTACACACAGTCTATATTACATAGTGCATGTTTATGTTTAGAAATGACAGCTCTGTCTGGCTCAGCCTCCTATATCCATGCGGTGGGGATGCAAAGTGCCAGTGTGTCTACTAAAATGACCACTCGGCCGTAAACCACACACACAAATACACACACGCATGGTTTCACTCGCTTCCTAAAATCCTCCTCTTTTCAGTGCACGTACCAACTTTATGTCAAAATATAAAGCTGAGCGTTTTTTTCCCAACTGAAGCTATCTTTGTGGGGACCAATTTGAGTCTCAGACCTTCAGAGTGAGGATGTTTTTGGAGAGTGAGGTCATTTTGGCCGGCCCTCACTTTGGGACCGACCTTCAAAGGCCTATTTGAGGGTTCAGACTTGATTTTAAGGGTCAGGTTAGAACTAGATTTAGGGTAAAGGCATTTAGTTGTGATGGTATAAGGTAAGCGGATAGGGGATGATGTAGCTTTGTAGGCCAACCAGGAAGGGAACAAGTGTGATGCTGACTTTTGGATGGTCCTACAAAAACATCCTTTCCATCCTTTCCCATCATCCTGATCAAGTCCCTCTGAGGGTTTTTTTCCACCACTCCATCACATTCGTTGTTGTGTATGTAACACTTCAAATCTATAAAACACCACTTTAATGATTTTTGAAGCGTGAATATGATCGCCATGAGTAAAAAGCTAATGTTAGGCTACAAACAAACTACACGGTCACGAGTGTGAGTAAAACCAACGAGGCTGTAAAGGAGAACGACTCTGCGTGCCGATGTTTAGTCGGCTCATTTAAAGAAAGAAAGATACTCCTTTATTAGTCCCACAGTGGGGAAATTCAGTTTTTTACACTCTGTTGTTCACACAGTACATATACATGTCAATGGAGAGATGTCAGAGTGATGGGGCTGCTCCTGACAAGCGCCCAGAGCAGTTGGGGGTTTGGTGCCTTGCTCAGGGGCACCTCGGCAGTGCCCAAGAGGTAAACTGGCACCTCTCCAGCAACCAGTTGGTCTTGGTCCATGGGGGATTTGAACCCGGGTCCTCCACATCCTAACCCAAGTCCTTACGGACTGAGCTACTGCCGCCCAGTTGCTTGTTAGCAACTGCCTTTTAAAAGACATGTAAAAGTTTCAAAATTCACGAGTGGGATATAAGTATTTTATATCGTAGAACAAAACGTTTAAATCTCCTCCGCTTTTCACAAATTCCTTTCAACACCACTAATTTCTTAAACGCAGTAATGCAACTTGCAATTTTTCGGTTGTAACAGGCTCAGTTTTAAAGCTGGAGCTGGCTTGGCTTTGAGACAAACTAGAACCAGAAGTGCTAAAATGCTAACTCATTTCCAGGTTTTAGGATTCCTGTAGCACTCCATTATGTCAATGAGATAGACGTACAAGGCTGTGTGTGTGTGTGTGTGTGTGTGTGTGTGTGTGTGTGTGTGCGCCACCCATCTGGTTTCTCCACTGTGAAGCCTTTTGCTATTTCTAGAGCAGAGCTACACTTTTACTCAGCTTTGTCCTTTTGCTGTTGTTTAGTTAGCTGCTTTGCTCTCTTTCACTCACTGTCTCACACACACCAACACATCAGATCACATTAGGGCCCAGCAACACCACTACACACACACACAAACCTGCAGCCAGAAACAACACAACAAGTGACGCAGGAGCGCTGCTCAGCTGTGTTAATGACATGTGTCGTCCTCCCCGGGTGTGCCACACTCCTCTGTTTCTCCCGTTTACCTCCTCCCTCCTCCCTGTCCACTCTGTTCTTCTCATCTTCTCCCTCCTCCTCCTCTCACCCTCCCAGTGATATTGTGACCTTTGACCTGCCGGTGACCCTCACTGGTTTCACTGGTGGCATTCCAGTCATGGCTGTCACTGGGCAGTTTTTATCAGTGGTGGAATGAAAGTACATTTACTCAGCTGCTGCACTTCAGTACAATTTTGAGGTACTTGTACTTAACTTGCAACTCAATACTTCTACTCTACTATATGTTAGAGGGAAATATTGTACTTTTTTCACTACATTCACTTAACTGCTGTAGGTTGATTTTACAAGGAAAACATATGATCAACTTGTGAAATATTATGCATTGTTAATTGTATTGTATTGTATTGCATATGCATTGTAAATTAAAGCTGTTTTCAGTTGTGTCCAACAGTCCTGAAAGCAAACATCCATAGCTCCGGAGGCCCACTGCTACAAAAATACACACTCTCTCTGCAACAAACAGATGCACAGTCCCCGTTTAAAGTCCGTCTTTTCCCATTGTTGTACGCAGCAGTCGCTAGCCTCACTTCCCTCGCTTTACACACTGTGCAGGTGAAAGGAAAAATCCAATGAAAACCAAGTTGTCATAATAATGCATGATAATACACCACCTCTCTTTATCATCCGTGTCCTCCATCCATCCATCTTCAACTGCTTATCCCATTCGGATGGGTAGGGCACATAGAGACAAACAACCATTCACACTCACACCTATGAGACATTTAGAGTCATTAATTAACCTGCATGTCATTGGACTATGGGAGGAAGCTGGAGAACCCGGAGAAAACCCATGCTTACACAGGGAGAACATGCTAACTCCACACAGAGAGGCACCAAGACGGATTTGAACCTGCAACCCTTTTGCTGTGAGGTGAGAGTGCTAACCACTGCACCACCATGAAGCCCCTCTGTGTATGAAAAACCATACACCGTGGTCAGATCTGATAGCTATGATCTTTACAACAATGGTTTCAGCTGTGTACATGCAGCACATTCTGTACCTATAAATGACATTAACAATCCGACCTTTAAAAGTCAACATCTGCACTCGGTGGTGTTTAAGTCTACGTGTGCGTCTGCATGTACATGTGTTGGCATGTACATGTCTGCCGCCCTGGTGAAGGTCACAGAGATTATCAGCAGGGGTTGTGTATGAAGCATGTGTGTGTACCAGTATGTATGTTAGAGGTTGTGCATGTTACTTAATGTCTGATTTGTGTTCCTCTCTGTAAGCCTTTATGGACGACAACTGTGCATGTGTGCGATGTGTGTGATGTGTGTGCTATAAACCAGCAGGCTGTAGATCATTCACAGGTATGACGGGTCAATCTTCAATCCAGATGGCCTCCCAGACTCCTGGGCTGCATTCCAAACAGAAACAGACTTCCCTATAATGTCGCCTCACTCACAACCTACAAACACTCGAAGCAAGTATACCTGTAACAGTCAGTCGTTGTTTAAATCAGAATACCATTGTTTGGGCTTCAACACTTCGGTGGGAAATATTCAACGGTATCCGAAGCTTCGCTGCGAAAAGAAGCACAGCAGGCTGACATGTTTTTGTGTCTGATTGTTTCCATCTCCCCCGTTTCAGCCCAACAGCAATATTCGTCTGAGAATAACTATTCAACTAACTGTTGAATATAAATAAAGTTGTGAGATTATCCCTTATTTCATGGGCTATTTTGATATTTATCCATTATTATTACATATTTATTTTTTATTTATATTATATATTATATATATTATATAATATTTTATTATTATTATTACATTATTACACTATTCAAATAGCGATTTGGACGTTGAAAGTCATGGCAGCAGTCAAAGTTTTGAAGCATTCAGGTCCGCCCAGTAAAATCCCACATGGTGCCTTCAAATGGAACTCATGAACTGCGCTGCGTTCAAGCGGTTAAGTCGTGAAGACCACCGCTGCTAAGCAACAGCAATATTAACATTAATTTTGTTGTCTAAAAGCCACAGACACTAACAAT
Source organism: Pterois miles (assembly GCA_947000775.1). NCBI lineage: Eukaryota > Metazoa > Chordata > Actinopteri > Perciformes > Scorpaenidae > Pterois > Pterois miles. Next base: position 2,939,201 of record CAMQGK010000341.1, read on the forward strand.
TTAGCAAGCTAGCTAGTCGGTAACATGATGCAGGAAATGTAAAGACATCATGACAGAGGAGAAAGATGAGGTCGTTGAGAATATCAACACTCACAGAATCACCAAGAAAAACAATATATGACTAAAATTCAATATACTGTACACTATTAACTTATGCAGCGATAAATGAACTTCCATGGGCTCCACCATTTCTCACAATGTCAACAAACACATCACAAGTTGTGAACTCTGAGCGTTCTGAAACTTTCCACTGACGAGGTCGTGAATACGACATGAGGGGGGCGTTCAGGGCCCAATTCGTCAACACCACCCCATCTGAAGGCACTATAACACTTCCAGATTAATCCCAAGTGTTTAGTAAACAAGGAATCATAGTTGAGGTGCAAGATTTTGAAAGGGAATGGCGCCTTTCTCCAGCCCAGTCGCACAAAAAGGATTGTAAATGACACAAATATGTGCAAGCCAAAAGCGTGTAATTAGAGCGTTGATCTTGCTTAGGCGTGTCATTTTCACGCCATACAGTCTGTACTGACTGTAATATAATGGTGTGGATTACAAAGGGAGAAAGCCTGCTAATGGCGGGCAGCAGGAAAAGTGGACACATGACTTTCAAACAACAGACCGGTGTACGAGACCAGCCTTTTGTATTGTATGTTACGTTAGAGAGGTCACATGTTGTGTAGTGATGTTATGTTGTTTCTGTACAAATTTTACTGAGGTTATGTACTTATTTAAAGTCTAACTACAACGTTTTTCCTAAACCTAAAACTAAACCTAACTAAGGCAAAACGTGGCACTGACATGCTACCCTCTGGTGGACAGGCAGGTCTATTGTTGACGAAGATGCCTTACTCACTAACACTATACAACCGACAGCTATCACACAGAGATCCATAAAGAAATAAAAAAGTTTGTTAGACATCAATAAGGATTTTACCACTTGCACACAGACCCCCCCCCCAAACACACACTTGTAAGCAGAATGGATGACAGGCTGAGTTTAGCTTTCCTAAGAGCCACTATCTCTTTCAAACAACACCACCAAGAATCTCTGCTGTGCTCTGATAGCCTCAACAGGCCAGCACAATACATGTGTACGAGTGTGTGCCCGTGTCGTGCTGTTAAGTGTTTATTATGGCAGACGTCCTTGGCCATAATGGCCTACTTTGCTATAATTAGCATATTTCTTATCATACAGTGTGCTCTCCAAGGGCAGAGGGGAAGAGGTGAGAGATAAAACTCTAAAAGTGAGATAACAGAGCGACCTTTAGTAAAGAACTAGTCTTGTTCTCTCTCACCAGAAACACCGGAGTGTGATGAATGAAAATGGAACGAGGTGAAACGTGGAAATCTGATGAAGAGTGGACCTAAATTGGAGACAAATGTCAGTTTCTGGCTCGTCCATCTCCTCCCATGAGTCAGCGGTGATGTTCTCAACATCTGTCATCGTCTTCATCCTCATTTTGCTTCCCTCTCTTTCTTTTTCCATCCTACCGCTCCATCACTGACTCCAGGACAGTCGTGGATGACAGCATGCGATGAAAGCTCGCTTAAAGGAGTACGCAACTCATGACAAGAAGTACAAAAGCAGATACAGTATACTGTGCCTCTCTGTGCTGTATATTTGATTTAGTTTTGTATTAACAAAATTGTGGCCGTAAATACTGAAAAATGGGATGGAACAAAATGCCCAAAAAGACAAGTCCACTTGAACTTTTGCCATAAAGTGCTGCTAAGATGCTTGCTACGAGTGTCATGAATGTGTACAGTACATTTCTATGTGTCCTTTTTACTGTTCTTCCTCATAACAGGATATGACCGACATGGAAAGACTGTCTCACAGCCGTGTTACCCCTCACACACACACACACACACACACACACACACACACACACACACACACACACACACACACACACACACACACACACACACACAGGTCAGTCAGGCTACCAGTGAGATCAGATGTCCACCTTTTCCATGTAAATGTCGCTTCACATCTGGTTATTTTTTTTTCCATGAAATAAACCCTCATCTCCCCACACAACACGTCCTGTACGTCCGTTAACAAGTTCCCTTTTCATCGCCACACAGCCTTCACGGGAAAGGTGGAAATGACTTTGACTTTTACAGCGTCTAACAACCTTCAGTGAAGCATAAATGTGACGGGCAGGACAATGGGTAATGTACGCTCAGGTTCACAGGGCAGCATACCTGGGATAACAATAGCATGAATGGGGATGCTAGCAAATTTATTGGTTTGCAGATACATTTTTATTAAAGGCCGTGATTTACGTCTGATGTGATGGAGGTTGTTCCCTCACACAAGAATGCACCTCTATTCCTAATGTCTGTCAAGAAAACTAATCTCAGGCTAGTTTCAGAGGATTTTTCCCAACAATCTGTAACGGCTGCAGTTAACCTGTGTAGTAAATTGCTCCCAGCTGTGAATATGTGTCACTGGATCAGAGACTATTTGTGCAAACTGAATCTTACCCGGAGATTACAAAAGGTTAGAAAACTAAATTAGTGAACATGTTCTTATCAATAAACCGCAAACTAGGTCATTCACCATAAACTTATTGCTAACCTGGGGCCCCTATTGGTAGGATGATCATACATAAATATCAGACAGATATCTACTGGTTATGACAAGTCTTTACTCGCCACAGTAACTGCTGAGATCTTTGAATGTGATGACATTGCTGAATAAAGGTCAGACATGGCAAGAATACACAAGCAGATGATCAGACTGTCAGGTGTATATATTAAGCCAGCTGCCTGGTTCAACTTTGACCTATCATATTAACCATCGTTGGACTTTCAGCAATGAGCGATGAGCAATGATGATGTTTCAGAGACTTCTCAACCCAACTTTGGCGAATCACTTAATTATTGTCATCTTTTTTGCTTTAGTTAAAGCAGTATTAATGGCCAGTTTGAAAAGAGCAGAGAAAACTGTCAAAAAATTGACTTATTATGCCACGATATCGGCAAATGTGCTAGCAATCAGTTGCTTGTTTACACATCCAGCAGATGCAGAGCAACATTACCATTCATTTAACACAAATGATTGTTAATGTTGCTCTCCATCTGATGAATATAAGAAGAAAAATCATGGTCCTATTTACAATATTCTCAATTTATTTAATTATTTTTATTATATTATTATTTATCTATTACCAAGTTTGGTGAAGAACACTGCTGCTAAGCAAAGGCAATATTAACACTACTGTCCAAGTCTAGAAGCCACAGAGGCTAACAAGTTAGCAAGCTAGCTAGTGGGGAACATAGTGCAGGAAATGCAGGAACAAAATAACAGAGGAGAAAGATGAGGTAATTGAAAATATCAACATTTTCCTCTGACAGATTATAAAATTACCAAGAAAAACACCAATATAAGAATAAAATTACAATATTACTGTACAGTTTTAACTTATTATGCAGTGATAAATGAACTTCCATGGGCTCCATCATTTCTCACAACATCAACAAACACGTCACAAGTCGTGAACTCGGAGCTTCCAGAAACTTTACACTGACGAGGTCGTGAATACGACATGAGGGGGGCGTTCAGATGGCCCCAACTGGTAAACATGGTAAACGGGGGACGGGGAGCAGGCAAGGACGGTGGTGGAGCAGGCGAGGACGTTGGTGGAGCAGGCGGGGATGGTGGTGGAGCAGGCGGGGACGGTGGTGGAGCAGGCAGGGACGTTGGTGGAGCAGGCGAGGACGTTGGTGGAGCAGGCGGGGATGGTGGTGGAGCAGGCGGGGATGGTGGTGGAGTAGGCGGGGACGTTGGTGGAGCAGGCGAGGACGTTGGTGGAGCAGGCGGGGACGGTGGTGGAGCAGGCGGATGGTGGTGGAGCAGGCGGGGACGTTGGTGGAGCAGGCGGGGACGTTGGTGGAGCAGGCGAGGATGGTGGTGGAGCAGGCGGGGATGGTGGTGGAGCAGGCGGGGATGGTGGTGGAGCAGGCGGGGACGGTGGTGGAGCAGGCGGGGACGGTGGTGGAGTAGGCGGGGACGGTGGTGGAGCAGGCGGGGACGGTGGTGGAGCAGGCGGATGGTGGTGGAGCAGGCGAGGACGTTGGTGGAGCAGGCGGGGACGTTGGTGGAGCAGGCGAGGACGTTGGTGGAGCAGGCGGGGACGGTGGTGGAGCAGGCGGATGGTGGTGGAGCAGGCGAGGACGTTGGTGGAGCAGGCGGGGACGTTGGTGGAGCAGGCGAGGACGTTGGTGGAGCAGGCGGGGACGTTGGTGGAGCAGGCGGGGACGGTGGTGGAGCAGGCGGAGACGGTGGTGGAGCAGGCGGGGACGTTGGTGCCCCAGCCTGCCCTGACAGCCCCCCCCAGCAGGACCATGAAACAACACCAGCCTGTCAGCACCTTCAACTGTCCACATCACAGCCAGGACACTGCTGTCAGCAGGACGCTATACACACTGACGCACACACACTCATTCACATACCACCGCCAAACACACATACTTGCGTCGAGAGGGGCAGATACCTCCCACCTACACACAGTGTTTGGTTAGCCTGTTTGTGCCTGTCAGTCACCGATTCACTATCCCACACAACACACATATACGTGGTTGGAAAAGGTTTGAAATGAACCTTTCTCCTCACCGGCCACTGTGGAAGGTCACTGGACATTTCTACCGACCCCTTCTGAGATCTGTGTAGGACGCTTTAACGTTGTAAACACTGGGTCAGCGGTACCAGACTGCACAGTTAAGTAACCTTAAAGGTGATAATTAGCAAGGAACCTATTTGAAATTTCTGCCAAATTACCCCAATACTTACTTAAAATTTAACAAAAATTACTTTGTTATTAACACTATTTAATAATTACATTTCACTATTTCCCAATAGCTGGTAATTTATTTAATAAATTTCCAGGAAAAGAATACATGGCTACAAAAAGACATAAAATGACTATAAAGAGACAAAAAACGACTACAAAAAGACACAAAACTACAAAAAGACACAAAATGAACACAGACACCAAATGACAAGAGACAGACAAAAAAAGTCTAAACAAAATACTTATCTAAGTTAATTTTTATGTTTTATTTCCATGTCTGCTGGTAAACAGATGATAATTAGCAAATAATGTATTGAAAAATCTACCTCAAAATTGAACATTATTTAATAATTATATGGTAAAATAGCATAAAAATAGGGCCCTTAGGCTTGAGAAGCATCCTTGATCAGACACCAGTCTCACCACTGACTTACTGCCTACACTAATGTAACCTGGTAGCTAATGACGTAATTCAGGGAGTTTTTAAGGAAATTTCAAATAAGTTGTTTGCTAATTATCATATATTTACCAGCAGACATGAAAATAAAGCATATCATTTAAAATATATTAAATAAATGAACAGTTATTGGGAAATAGCAGAATATAGTTATTCAATTAAGTTCATAATAAAGTATGTTTTGATAAATTTTGAGGTAAATATTGAGGTAATTTGGTAGTAATTCCAAAGGAATAGGAATAGCTTTCTTGTTAATGATTAACATGACATTTGCAGACCTGTAAAATTAAGTTACCCTATATTTAATTTAGTCTTTAGAGTCGTTTTTTTTTAAATGGTGTCAAGTGACCTGCAATTTTTACCTGCCACAGCCAACTACCCTGTATTTGGCAGGTTTCAGGTGCTAATTTCATTCCCTAGGTTGGAGTCAAGTCTGGGTAACCAGCAGGCATGAAATGTCCTCCAGGGACGCCACTTCCTCTCTTTCCCTCTCTTTTCCCTTAAATGAATTATCTGCCCTCATCTGTCCTTTTTCTAACAAAATAACTGACATGTTGATCAGTTATCAGTTGCTGCAGTCTGGACCTTCAAATCTACAATATGCACCTTTGTTCCACTCGCTCACTTTTTCCAACCCGGTGTATTCCACCTGTCTCCTTCCTGCCCCCACACTCAGTCCTTATCCATCCCTCATACATGCATCTCTCCAGCACCTCCATATTAACCACTGGGTGCGCCGCCTGCAGCCAGGTCCGCCAGCCAGGCAGCAGACAACAGATGGTGCTGAATACTGGATGGAGTGGCAGCGCTGCGTCATGGAGGCCGGCAGGACGAGGTTACATCAGGTGAGGTTTGCTCTCCGTGACCCCGTTCGGCAGAACTTTCATTATTTCAGACCACCTACGATGTAGGTTTTACAGGTTAATTCTGGTTTATTGCAACTTCATGTTTTTTGTATTTTGGGCCTTCATGTAATTGCTGAAATCTGGTAACACAGTGGCATTGCTATAACAAAGCCAGATGGAGTAAAAAGGCTGTAAACAAACAACTGCTTTGCTATTTGGAGGTTAAACCATAAGACAGAAGGTCAAAGTTGAATCAGGAAGTCAAGACTCTCTCACACCATCCTGACATACTTAAACATGATCCTGTAAAAACGTATGAAATACAGCAAACCAGCATGAATTTTTATTTCATTCTAATTCAGTTTCCTTTTTACTTTCTTGCCATTATCTAACTACAATAACTAATTCGAGCCATTTTCCTTGTTTGCATGTTAGTCGCGTCAGTGTCACACAATGCGCCCAGTTCATACTGGTGTGATGTCGTCGCACTAAATAAACTATATACTGGATAAAAATGAAGGTGTTGCAGGGACTTAATTAGAAGGGTACAGCTTACACTTTCTGGTGTTACAGTTCTCCCCACCAGGATGTCATCAGGGATTTACTACTACTACTACTACTACTACTGTATTTTAAAGATGTCTTTTTAACTAAAATGTGTTATACAGGTTTTTAAGGAATGACTCAGTGTGTAGGTTGCACGCTTAGGCGGCAGTAGCTCAGTCTGTAGGGAGTTGGCTTGGGAACCGGAGGGTCACCGGTTCAAGTCCCGACATGGACCAAGAACTGAGTGTGAACTGGTAGCTGGAGAGGTGCCAGTTTACCTCTTGGGCACTGCCGAGGTGCCCCTGAGCAAGGCACCAAACCCCCAACTGCTCGGGGCGCTTGTCAGGAGCAGCCCCCTCACTCTGACATCTCTCCAATTGTTGCATGTATATGGACCTGTTTGTGCATGTGTGTGTATAAGTTAACAGAGTGAAAAAATTGAATTTCCCCTAGCGGGACTAATAAAGGAATATCTTCTTCTTCTTCTTAACATCAGCAACTGTCATGATGTGTGGTCAAGAGAGAGAAACAGAAGAGACGCCACACTGTTTGTTTACTGGACGTTCATGCATCTTTCAGGGTCATGACACAAGTCGGGCTTCTGCAGCCACGTTAGCGAGTGTGCAGTCGAACGAGAGAGAGAGAGTATGAAGTTATCAGTAAGAAGAAGAAGAAGAAGAAGAAGAAGAAGAAGAAGAAGAAGAAGAAGAAGAACCTTTATTAGTCCCCGAAGGGAAATTCAATTTTTTCACTCTGTTGTTAATCTTTGCACAGTACACATAGACCTGAAATACATACATGCACTAACAGGACCCATATACATGCATTAATGGAGAGATGTCAGAGTGAGGGGGCTGCTCCTGACAAGCACCCCAATCAGTTTGGGGTTTGGTGCCTTGCTCAAGGGCACCAACAGGTAAACTGGCACCTCTCCAGCTACCAGTTCACATTCAGTTTTTGGTCCATGTTGGGACTTGAACCAGAGAACCGACTGAGCTACTGTCGCCCCCTAACACTACAGCTATGGGCATAGCAGCACAGAGTGGACAGTTCAGGCTTCGGGTAATAAATGCTTCAACTCCCAGACCAAGTTCCTGTCTTCACCCCCATGAGCAGCATCGGCTTGTTCACTTAAGGTGGGCTGACCTTGGTGGCAAGCCGCCTCTCTGAGAGCTGCTCAATTATTATAAAGTGTGAATCTTCATCTATTCTTATGGCAGTACGTATGGCTTTATTTTGAATTTATATACTTTCCTATGAAAGGAAACGTTCTGTGTTTTAGTTGTTGTATTTTTAAGTAGAAGTTTCTGAAAGCTCCAAGTTAACGACTTGTGACTGTTTGTTGATGTTGTGAGAAATGATGGAGCCCATAGACGTTCATTTATCGCTGCATGATAAGTTAATATTGTACAGTATATTGTAATTTCAGCCACACTGTTTTCTTGGTAATTTCATACGTCTGAGGAAAATGTTGATATTTCTTTCTCCTCTGTCATTATATCTTTACATTTCCAGCATTATGTTACCCACTAGCTAGCTTGCTAAACTGCCTCTGTGGCTTCTAGACCCGGACAGTAACATTAATTTTGCTGTTGCTTAGCAGCGGTGTTCTTCACGACTTTACCACTTGAACGCAGCGCATGTCGTGTTCTTGACTTCCCGTGCCGTGAACACAGGTTAACAAGTTCCATTTGAGCCAGCTCATTGGGCCAAACCATGTGCTGCCATGTCATGGGGGGGGGGATTTGGGTTTAGTTATAATTAATGTTCATCCTGGTTACCCCTTGTGTGCCACTTGGCCAAGCCTCTATATTTGTGCCCTAATGTGTCACTTAGCAACGCAGGTTTTCTTGTTCAGTCAACAGCTTGTGTGGTTGTAGTAAGAAGTACAGTCACATAGCTTTAACTGCTTTTATAGGCCTAGTTATTAGACTCTTAGTTTTATTTCATTGTGGATTTTCCTCTGTGAAGTTAAAGATGTTAGTGCCCTGCAATAAACTGCTGAAAGAGGAAGTGTAGTCCTTGTCTACCATTGTACAAAGCTTTAAGTTAGATCTGCTATATCTGGACTTTAATTTCCATTCTGAGAATAGCCTATAGCAACACCGACCTTGATGAGTTTCTCGCCATTAGGCCCTTAATGCCATTTGTGAATGAGAAGGGTTTACAGTAATGAAACAGACTGACGCTGACATTGCAAAGGTTGTCGGTTAGATTTTAACCAAAACTGCTGTGTGTACCCAAGCCTGGAAACTGAAAAGATACCACAAGGGCAAGTAACCTTTATGTGCATATGACTCCATGTTGAAGTGCTGAGCTAGGGCTTATATTACTGTATCATCTGTTTTCTTTTTCTAGGTTAAAAAGCTAAACTAGGCCCTCATTTCCTCTCATATCAGCCCTGGACTCTGGACTGTAACTGACACGCCTTTCACAGCTAACTTATGCTGTCCTATACTGGCCCAGGTCACCTAATCACGTTGTTGGTCCAGAAACAAGCTGCCCGGTCATAATAACTCACTCACTGGGAGTTTAACAGGATGAATAATATATAACTCACAGTGTCAGTTATTATTAAGCAGGACTACGTTGATTGATGGATAGAAATGAGTCTTCTCGACAACCCCATATATTTGTCTGATAACTCCTTTATCTACTGCCACTGCTCTTATCAGCTGGCCTACATACTGGACTGAGAGACATCTGGAGAAGTGAGCATCCAGGAGCTCCATGCAAACAGCACTAAAAACGGAGGTGATATCTCACACTGATGAATCTCGAGTGTCCTGAAACAACATAAAAACACTCTTCCAAAACCGCAAGACGTGCCCGGGTGCACATTCATGAACACTTAAGTAAAACATTCCCAATACACACACACACAAAGTGTTATGCGAAGCATGAAGGCCTGCTTGTCCGAGGGGACAGCTCATAAAGTGAGTCAGGCATGACTGGGAGGCCTGAGAGGAGGAAGCAATCACATCAGGGAGGATAGAGTTTCCATAAACAGACCGCGGATCAGGTATGCAGCACCAGATTTAAAAAAAGATGTAATATTAGATGCAGACGGACAGACAGGCAGGCAGGCAGGTAGACGCCCAGATAGACAGCTGCCGGCCATATTAAATAGCATTAGCCCGAGCATTGTCTCATAACCTTTTACCCCCCAGGCCAGAGATGTTCCTCACGCTGCATTATGGGTTATGACTGGTCTGACCACAACCAGATAGCCAACTTTTATTCACAGACACAGTACAGGGAAATACAGGAAACATGAATCGAGAGCTATATGAAATCTGCTTCACGCATACACACACACACACACACACACGTATTATTATGTGAAGAGCTGGTGACACCACATGCAGTCATCTTGCAAACGTGTCTTATCTTCACTGTATGAGTAACAGAGTTTACTCATCTTCACTCCTCTTTATCTACACAGTTTCTCCATTAACATCAATAATCTTCATTCAAGTTTAAACTTTATCAAATCTCTATAGAACACACAAGTGTTGATACCACAATGCACAAATACTGTAACACAACCTGTAGATGTGTACTCAGAATGAACTTAAAGGGACAGTCCGGGTGTTCTGACGTGGGGTTGTATGAGGTACTCATCGATAGTCAGCTTATGACCTACAGTAGATGACAGTCGGCCCACCTCCAGTTTGGAGAAACAGACAGGAGATATCAGACGGAAACAAAGCAACGTACTGCTGTGGACGGAGAGGGCAGCAAAACGTGTTTATCCGCCTTAAAGAATCAATACCAGTTTAAGTGCACACTATATTTAGAGTATCTTCACTGCTTTACCTTGCCACCAGACAGCCCTTTCTGACAGGAAACTGAAGCTGTTGTATCCATCTATGCCAGGCATATCCAAAGTCCGGCCCGCGGGCCAATTGTGGCCTGTGTTCAAATTTCCACCGGCCCGCAGCCTCTGTCAGAAAATCAATACGATGCGGCCCGCCACAGCTTCAGTGTGCAATTGAGGAGGTATGCAGCAGACATCTCATCTCTGGCTGAGGAGTTTCAACGGCGCTTTCGGGATTTTGCAGCTGTTGAAAAGGAGATCAGGCTTTTTTCCCTCTCCTTTCTCCGTCGACCCTGATGACACTCCGGACCACCTGCAGCTGGACCTCACTGGGCTGCAGTGTGATGCTGAGTGTCACAGTCGGCACCAACAGCTCCCTTTGTCAGCTTTTACCGCCAGCTGGATGAAGGCAGATTCGAACATTTGGTAAGAAAATGCTCAGCTTGTTTGGCTCGACATACTTGTGGGAGAGGACTCGGTTTATTCTCGGTTATGAACTAATCAAGAACCGCATGAGGACGAGATTAAGTGACTCTCACCTGCGTGACATCTTGCGCATCAAAACCGCTGCTTTAGAGCCAGACCTGGTCTACTGACTGCAGTCCAGATCTCAGTGTCACCCTTCACATCACTGCAGACAAGTTCAATGTTTAGTCTTCTGAGGTGAATCAATTCTAAAATATTTTATTTGTAATGATCAAACCCACAGATTTGGAGACGCCCTGAGTCTTTTCAATCCATGTATCATTTGTTCTTTTGTTTTTCAATTGACAATCAAACAAATTAAATGTTGTGTTCATATTTATTGATAACAAACATTAGGGTCTTAAGAAACAAATATACAAATAATCAGCATTAAATATTAAAATCAAATTTGGTCCGGCAGCCCATTTTTCAATTTCATATTTCTGATCCAAGTCTAAAATTGAAATAAATTTTGGGTTTGATATCTGATTCAAAATCAAATAACATATTTTTGTTTTTTGATTTTGATGTTTGTTGTGAAAAACAAAAGAACAAGTTATACACAGATTCATATGGCCCTCGAATAAGATAACTGTTCTCCTGTTAACATGTTAATGGTTCAAAGAATGTCAGGCTGAATGGTCGGCCGCCACACATTTCAACCTCACCAAATCTGGCCGTCTTTGCAAAAAACCCTGATCTCTGCTCTCACCATTGAAAAAAAACTGTAACTTTACCTCGCAGAAAATGGAGGCTGCTGGTCTCCTGCCGCTTCAGTCGGTTACTTTGAAAGTGCGATTGTGTGATTTTGGTGAATGCTAACTAACCAACAGCTAATTAGCAAAAGTTACATAGGCTCATAATATTAAACATATGTTTTGTATCTAAAATGTTAACCTTCAAAATGAGCTAGAAGCTAGCTGTGATATACTGTAAGTGTAGTACAGTAAAACATACAGTATTTTCTACTAACATATATTGGGTTAGATATATCAAGTCAATTAAATGAAATATGCAACTACCACACAACTGTAAATCCAGTACTTAAGTAATATACTCACCACTAGTGAATATTTGCATACAGGGTCCAAAATTAACACCCACCAAGTGCCAAAAGTAGATTGAGTTTCCATTTAGCAAGTAAATATCATAAGGTACGCTGTGTTTGTTTACTACAAAATTCATGTGTTTTTGACGACGAGACAAGACGGGTTTCTGCCAGCCAGTGTATCGCAAGTATGTGTACTGTACATTGTGTGCATTGATACATCACCCATGTACAATGAATGGACATATAACTATATATGGCTGGCCCTGAGTGTATTTTTAATATCCTGCATTATTACTTATCAGTATTATCACAAATTCCTTTCAAGCAAAAGCCCAGAAAGCTTTGGTATTATCTTTCTAGTTTTGTCTCCTCACTCGGCTTAGGGATAACGGAGGATGTTTTCAATTACCCACAAAAACACTGAGAAGCCATCTGCTTGGACAAGGATAATCACTATGCATTGTTGCATGCAGGCACGAATGAGTGAGAAGCCAGAGGCTGAGTCAGACAGCAAGTTCTTCAGGAGGCAGATAAGACAAGAGCCCTTTTCAGTTTCCCTTTAATCTGAATACAGTTTCAAATAAATCCATTCAGATTCTGCTGAGAAGAGAGATAAAAGACTGCAGAGTTTCAAAAGCACGACACGGCTAGCTCCCTAATGGGCCGAGATGAGTCAGCCCTGAGAGGGTTAAACCATACTGTCAGTCTCTACGTGGTTTCACATGCAAATCTGCCATATGTAAATGTCACTGGATGCATATGTTAGGCCACGTAAGAAAATGTGGGTCAGAGGGTCCATTTATAAATAATTCAGTTTAAAAATGGACATAGAGGCCTGGATAAGCAAATTTTGGAGGTTTAAGGAAACAGTTTGCAGTGATAAACACAAACAAAAGCGTACACACACCATCCTGATCTCATTCCCAGGGAATCACATACTGAGGCTTTGTCATGACCATCAGCGTGTGATACCAACGCAGCGGCGGTATGAAGCGCATCAGGCTTTCTACTGACTACAGTGTAAACCCATCCGTGGTATTACTCGCCGTTACACACTCATAGAATGGTACAGTCCGATGATACATGGCTGTAACAAGCTCATTTTTTCTAAAACATTGGTAGCTCACAAGTTTATGTAGAAGCCCACACGGTGTCTGACTGATGTAATCATATGACACTACTACCACACACAGAAAGACACATACCAACTGACCCTCTTTCACTTCCTTTAGTGTCTCCTGGGAGACCTGGGGGTCACGCTGTTGGCTGTGCAGCCCAGTAACTGTCCAGCCTGATAATGCACATCAGATGGGCAGTACAACCATACGTGACTCTATTAGACGACTATCAGACAAGTCATGTTCGCTAAGTTTGTAGGACAGAAAGGCAAAAGGTCAGCCCTGTGACCTGGGGCTGGCATGCAGTAACGAGGGTAATGTGAATGTCCTGAGAGCCAGGCAGTGTCATGAGCATAATGTATGTCTGTGTGGGTTTGGGTGTGTTTCTGTGCTTGTGAAATTATTTAAAAAGCACATTGTTAAAGACATATCAGGAATAATAAGGATTGGTTTGTGGCTTTTGGTCACATCCGCGGGGAAAATAAAGGAGAAGGGAGTTTCTTTTGAGTGCTTTGCTCTTACATTAAACAAATTCAACTGTATGTTGTTAGCAATAATGCTAGCATTAAAACTTTGTATTGAAAACAAGTGAAATGGTGTTCCCAAGTGCCTTTGTGTTAGATGTTTAATCATTCCTTTAAGCTACACTGGGAATCAAAATTATTGTCTTGCTGTTGTTGGGCACATTTAACATTTAAAGGGTATGTAAAGCCACATAATTTAATTTCCCAGGTTTTGAGATATCTGATTTCTGCCTCCACCCCAAGCCCAAGTGAAACCAAACTGTGTCATGTGTTTCCTAATGCACCGAGCAAGACAAGACCACATGTCCCAAGCAGTAGGCCATGTTATGCAAAGTGAGATGCATCACATACTGTAGAGGTTTGGCACAAGATACTGCAGACAGAGACTCCTGCACTGCCCTGTATGGGACTGAATGGTAACTTTCATATGAGCAACATGGACTGTGGGAAGACCGCAGGCAATGTATTGTCAACGTAAGCGGCGACGCGGAGTATATTACACAGCAGGTCACAAGGAAATCCCGAGAATTAACTGGTGACCTTGTTTTTCTCTTTCGGTTTGGAGTCGTGAAAAGATCTTGTCATATTATTATTATGGCTTTTCAAAATGAAATAAAAAAAAATGATTGACAATCATAAACCTTTCTTAGAAATCTTCATTAATGCACATAAATAACACACACACACACACACACACACACACACACACACACATACACACAACTAAGAAACATTTCCCAAAGGCCTTGGAGCCTGAAGTTTTAACAGTATTTGAGTTATTAAATTAACGTAAATTAAGTGGTGGACTTTTCCCTTCTCTCCCTGTCTTTTTTTCCACCTGTTTACATGGTTCTGTGTTAAAGTGTGTCTCCATCTCTTTCCCTCTCTCCCTACCTCTCTCTCGCCCTCCCTCTTATGTGTCTCCATAGTCTCATGATCAATTAGCCCACATTGTGAGGAGAAGAGGGTGGAGTCAAGGTGGTCGTGACGTCCAACTCAACGGCTGCCATTTCTACGAATGGGTGTGGTTTGAAATGTCAAGACAGAGGTGGTGTGATGTTTACCACTGAACCAGTGTGCGTGTGTGTGTGTGTGTGTGTGTAGATCATGTGGCTGTGTTTTTATAGTGCAGTGATCCGGTCATATGATGGTCAACACCTCAATACCACACATTACGTGTCACACAGAGAGGTACATACAGAGCCAGTCTTGACCAATTTGGTGCTCGAGGCATCGCAACCAATTCCACCACCAGTCACTGTGTTCATACACTCACACAGAAACTGCTACATAGCTTTATGTCTTTAAGATGAAGCTACGCAGATCACTTTTAACCCTTCAAACACTGCAACAGAAATGGTTCGCCAGTGCCTACACTGGTATTTTTGCTCATTGTGATGTCATTTCTTGGGGTATCTTCAAATGCCTCATATCCTTAAACTTTGTATAACCTAAGCTAAAAGGGATATATGAGTCAATAACCCATAATACCTGATGGGAAGTTAATAATTAACCAATTACCAACATTACACATTTTAACCGATTACCGCTGTTGGTTAAAATGGTTAAGAGAAATATTAGTAATTTATTAAAAAGCTGAGAAAAACACAGAGCCTCTTTGCTATAAGGAGAAAAACTGGTCCACCTACAGATACAGACAGATAGATACAGGAAGTTGGCTCTGGACTTCCAGCTGAGGAGTTGTAGCTTGTAGCCTCGTAGCATTTATTCAACACAAAACCACCACTGTACACACACTGTCTGCTACAGCTGCGTTCACAGCTATAACGCCACCAACAAACCCACACTCACTGCTGCCACACACCGTCTGTCGGAAACTAGCTGAAGTTACGCTACAGCGGAGCAAGAAGCCACCACTACACTAGCAGCTGCTAACGTAGCACAAACACACACACTGTTCTCAGACAATCGCTATGATAATCGGGACAGACACACAGCTGACAACCTGCAAACTAAACTAAATGTGCAGTGGAGACTTTTACTGGGAAAGTGGCTGCATGTCCACGACGCTACACGCACCACCGTGGCTGCTACAGTATCTCTCCCGACAGTGAACTGGAGACACTGAACGTAGCACCGTGGCTGCTACAGTAACTCTCCTGATGGTGAACTGGAGACAGTGAACGCAGCACCGTGGCTGCTACAGTAACTCTGAAAACGAGACATTTGAAGATGCCACTTTTGACTCTTAGAACTTATAACGGGCATTTATCACAATTTCCTGACATTTCCTACAATAAACAATGAATTGATTTATCATAAAAATAACCAAGCCATTAAAAGATATAAAAAAACATTAATTGTGACCGTAATCTGATTATTAATCTTGTTCTGAGGTGATGATTTCTTATCTTTCTATACTGCATGAAATATAATTCAAACTATCATGAAAATGTAATAAAATATTTAAATACAAAAATTCTATTATGACTGTATTTAGAAATATATATTTACCACAGCACAATATGCAACATGATATATGCGCTTGATGACAAGCAGAGCATTATATCTAACCAATGATGTATTTTTATGTTGAAGAATGCTGATATGGGTATAAGGCTGGATGTCATTCTAGTGTGAGGCATGATGATTTACTACTCTTTAAAAATATTGTCCTGTGATACTAAAATTATTCTTTTTCCTCCTGAATAGAGTAAAACTTTGGATAAAAAAAAAAAGCGTCCTTGACTTTGTGTACTTTTCTAACATTGACAGTGTTCGACACCGACTGTCCTGGTCCGCCCTGGTTTGGCCGACTCCACCCATCTGGTCTCCGCACACGTTAAAGCAAACACTGCGCACTTTGCAAATACTGCCTGACCCACTTCCACACTGCAATGTCATGAGTGTGACAAAGTCCTGTGTCATATGACTGCACCGCCATCCGTGTTCTCCAAGTACAGACATAGGCTGACAGTGTGTGTGCGACACGGCAAGATATCTGTGCAGAGATGGGTTTCAGGAAAGTCTATAAATGTTACGTGTGTAAATGGAAATGTGTTTAGTGTGTGTGTGTGTGTGTCTGAGGTAAGCTAATTACCATGTGCTACGATCAGCTGTGGGCCCTGAGGCCTGCAGGGAGAATTCCTCTGTGGTCAGCCGACCCCGGTTATTCTTTCTATCTCCACCTCTCTCTCTCCCTCTGTCACTCACACACACACACACACACACACACACACACACACGCACAGACACACACACACACATGCACACACACACACACACAGACACACACACACACTGTGAACTCAGTCACCCCACTCATGCCACTCACTCAGGCACGTCATGTGGACATAGAGTCACAGAGTGACTGTGGGAGAGGGACATACATCGGCACTCAGGCTGTCATTAAGCTGTGAGCTGAACAAGCACACAAAGACATCAAAAACACTATTGTGGGCAAAGAGCTGGAATAAGAGTCCTGCATCCCTTTGACTGCTGTGAGGCAGATTAGTGGCACACATAGCGGCAGAGTTAAGTAACTGTGTCAGTGAGTTTTAATTTGGATGTTCGCCAGGGAATTCAGATGTTATCTAAGACATGAACGCTGTATTATTACTGTAAGAGCTGAGTCTAGTGTCTCTCAGAGAGCTACTTACCCTCAAGCATGTTGATGTCACATAAGCAAAGCACCAGCACAGCTGCACTGTCTTGTTAAAACAGTCCTAAACTGTTTTGGAGTCATTTAAATGTGAACTACGTCCAACACTCACCCAGAGAAGGCAGGACCCAGAAAAACTGAGATGATAAATCCACATCCCTCCATTGCCATTTCACCCTCGTTCTTCATTTTTATAAGACTATGTTTTGGCTTTTTTTGATATAGACTGTGATAGTTATGAAAAGAGGAGAGAGAGGGGATGACATGCTGCATTGGGTCAGGCTCTACCAGGTGAGCTACCAGAGTAATACCCTCAGTAATTTTTGACTAGCTACCAAAAAAAAAAATGTATGGAGGGCAGTCCCAAACACCATATTGTCTGGCTTCAGTCAACAGCGATAATTAAAAGCTTCAGCCAGGGGTAGGGATGCTAATTAAGAAAGATTTTCTTAACCAAAAACCGACCTTCATTAGCCGATTATTAACCGATTATTAACATGATTTGTGTCAAGAGAGTTACTCTAGCAGCCACGATGCTGCGTTTACTGTCTCCAGTTCACCGTCAGGAAAATTACAGTAGCAGCCACGGTGCTGCGTTCACTGTCTCCAGTTTGCTGTTGGGATAGTTACTGTAGCAGCCACAGTGCTGCGTTCAATGTCTCCAGTTCACCATCAGAGGAGTTACTGTAGCAGCCACGGTGCTGCGTTCACTGTCTCCAGTTCACCATCAGAGGAGTTACCAGCCACAGCAAGCTGTCTCCTCAGTGGTGCCACAGTCCTAACTGGAGGAAGCGTGTCCACCACTCAGCCTTCCTCTGTCAGAGTAGAAGCTGAACCACAACAGAAGGTTTGCAGACAATAGTGAGACAGGGAGTTGAGGGTAAAATATGTCCTTTGGTCAAACTGTGATTTATTGTTCTTGTTGTGCATTAGCAGCGTTAGATGTGATTCTGGGGGTGCTGCTCATCATGATGCAGAGGTATGAAATATCTGCACCCTTACGGATTCCCTGCTCTTATTACTGAATCTTAAAACTGTTTTTTTCAGTTATATTTTCTGCAAGTCTGAGTTCCCTAAATATTGTTTTAGGTGTGTCTCTAACTCTGGGGGGGATAAATAAATCCCTTTATTATATTTCATTTTCGCTTCTTTTTTCATTTCTCGTTTTTTGTTATAATGCTTGACATTCTAAAAATGTCTGGATAAACATTGCATGATGTCAACTAAGGGCTGTATGAGGCCACCACCACCGTTATCAGACGGCTGTGAAAAGAGAAAACACTTCCACTTGGCAAAGTACTGCAGCTGTAGAACAAGCACCATGTCAGATGTGAATTTCTCCACTGCGGGACCAATAAAGGAATATCTTATCTTATCTTATCTTATCTTATCTTATCTTATCTTAGATGTCTGCATTTGTTCTGTGTATTTATCCGGTTGTTGACATTAGTTCACTTAGATCACGTGTCTTCGCCTTAGCCATCCTGAGGGGAAGGCAAATATATCCACGTGCTATTTGAGAGGACTTTGCTGTGTCAGCTTGCTTAGTTCATGTTCAAGCATATGAAGGACAAGATCTCACATGCACACACAAGCGTGTGCACTACACCTCTATTTCCAGTCAGTCAGGGTGTCGGAGGGCCGTCGGGACGAGAGATTAGCAGCTGTCATGTTTAAAAACACAGGGTCTGTAGCGACATAGCTAAATACTAGCATGAGGGAATCCAGGCAGCTACCCACTGACCTCCCCGACCCCTAAAACACACACACACACACACACACACACACACACACACACACCAGGCCTCTTTCCCACCTGCTGGGACTGACTGTGTCACCTTAGTAACCCTAAACCTGTTCTAGCCCCCCCCCCCACAGCTCAAGTCCTTTACCTTAATGCCACACTACAAACAGACTTAAAGCAAACACGACAAAAAAGCACAGTGTTTATCGGCCACTAACTTTTCCTTGAATTAAAAAAAAAAAAAAAAAACTTCAAATGGAGGTCAATAACAGTTGACAGTTCAACATGCAAACTGCAGTGTGTTTCAGCCAAAAGTCTGCACATGAGTAAAGCTCTGAATTCATCATGCACTTTATTTTTACATATTAAACATGTTACCAAAGTAATATAGTAGTGACCAATATAATATCACACAGTATCAACAGTATCAGATTATTGGTTGTACAGAGGCTTGAAGTTGCATCACAAATCTAGAAACACCATCACTGGATATAAATTTGAGAAAAATTTTAAAAAAAGGATAAAAGAAACTGAAAAAAGTTTGGTGTGTGTGTGTTTTAAGTCTTTTTTTCAGATTGTATTTGCTGTGACACTGGTCTTTAGCCTAATTTAGTCTAACCTATACCTAACTACAGTTTAGAGCACAACTGGCGTGTGGGCTTTGTTAGCTAACTAGGTATTAGCCTAAAATAAGTCAAGCTGATAATGTCGGCATGTCAGGTGTTCGCTGTAAATGTGGCTAGGAGTGATATTAAGTGCTCGCGATGCACGCAGCTAGCTAGCAAAGATTAGCCAAACCATACTACCATACCACATTTAGCAATTTAACATTATCTAATAATGTTCAGATGTATCTGTGAAAATATAACTATGTATATTTTTGATGTAGATTTTTGATGCTAAAGTCAGCACCTGTGAGGAGTTCTGGACAACATTTGTCAATGTTTTGTGTTGTTAATTGATTTATAGCAAATGACCGTCTTACTGCATCCAACCTCAGTAGCGATGGAGCGTTGTGAGAGGCCTCGCTTGTGCAGCTCAACAATCTTGGCACATTCAAAGACAGAAAGCCTTTCTGCCTTTGCCATCAGGAGGTCATGGCTGTGTCAATGCTTGAATGAAAATGACATGAAGGCCAGATTTTTGCACAGATTGACTTTTTAGGGCTATGGTCTTAAACTTTTGGTCAGCTGATGAGCAGCCTGTTTGAGTTTAAATGCAGTTTTCAATAAACTGTCTATTCTTATTTTTTGTCTCTTGCCCCAGTTTCTTCTTTTTGCATTTTGAAGCTTTACTTAAAACCTGGTTACAATCCACCAGTGCAAAATGTGAGTTCTTTTCGTTTCCCCCGGTCTTAAGATTTTGTTCAGGAGTGTATATAATATATACATACATTTGCATAAAGCATGCATATTTTCCCACAAATCTCCCTTTAAGGTACATTTTAAAGAGACAAAAAATGTGTGGATTAACTTTAATCATCATTAATCACAAAAATCATGCGATTAATCAGGATTAAATATTTAAATTAATTGATAGCCGTACTAATATGCTAATATGGCTCAAAGTGTATTTAATTATGCTGTCCTCAAATGAGGTCATGTCGACAGTATTCATGAGAAGAGCCCATATGAACTCTTGTCGTAATCACAACCCTGTAAGTGGAAAGTTTCTGAAAGCCGATTTCACGAGCTGTGATGTGTTTGCCTACAGAAACAGCTGCTAAAATACTCTTAAGAATATCTATATTCAAAACCATTTTCAATACCACAGAGACAAATTGACAAAACACTGAGGGCATTCAAAGATAAATAGTAGTATGTAGGTCAACTCGCTGTTGGAGAGAAGAGAGAGGAGAAAGCACAGCTGGTATACGTGGATCGATACTGCAGAAAATGAGCATTGAACTTGTCAATATTTTGGAAAAATGTTGATATCGTCATCTCTTTCAGCTGTCATGCCTTTACATTTCCTGCGTTGCATTAAACCTGCCTGCTCGCTAGCTTGCGAAGTTGTTAGCCTTCGCATCGTAAACACAAGCTCACAACTTCCATTTGAAGGCAGCATTAGACGGACTTCTCCATACATTAAATATAAATCTGTCTCCCTCCTGTTCTGCTGGCCAACGCTGAAGGAGGCTGAGGCAAGCCCTCCATAGCCAGAGGAAAACCACACAATGCAAACCCATGTTCGTTCCCTCTCGCACTCAAACCAACAAAAACAGTCATTTGAAAATCATGCGCCCTGAAAAGTACACACACATACACACATGGTCAAAAATAATAGGTAGGATGGCAAATAGCAAGACATCCGCCCTCAACCCACGTACTGTAGCTCCTGAACTGTCCTACGCTACTAAAAACAGGTCTGAACGTCTCTCAAATATAGGAGGAGCTCTCCGGAGGTGCCTTGGTTTTTGTGAGTGGTTCTATATGGAGCTAAATTAAAAAAAAAGGCAAATCAAATAAATAACTGAAATAAAAATGTTGCCCTTTCTAAAAAGGTTATTTCTAATACGATAAGCTGTTCTGCTTGAGACCTAAAGAGCCTCTCTTGTTGTAGGGGTTGAATAAGAAAGAGAGAATCGAGAGGGAAATACGATAGAGTGAACACAACACTGTGGGGAAAGCCATGTGTTCCCCTGATAAAGACTGAATGGACGAGGTGTTGTTTTCGCACAGAGCAGATGAATACATGGTGACGGGTGACGTGATTGAGCTGTAAGAGAGCTCGACTGTGTGAACCAGCATGTGATACACAGACAGACTTATTTCTCATATGCAGGAACAGCAGCCTGCTCGGATAATCAATTGACTCACAAGTGGGACTGTTTACAATGGCTCAGTTGAGTCGGGAGGACAGACGCTGCAAGTGTGACGTCTGGGTTCAAGTCAGGTTTGAGACACATCGTTCACATCAAGTGGAAAAAAAGCAATACCTCTTTGGGTCATAAATAATAATGATAAGTTATTATTAGAGACAGAGACTTATTTGATCTCCCAGACTGCTGTAACCAATGGTCTTATCAGAATCTCACCGTATTTACTGATAAGGAGCTGCTCTCATTCCCAGCAGAGACCACCACTTACTCCGGCTGATACCAGTACTGAGACCTCACGCTGAACCCCCGAGACCTCAAGGTGGGGTGAGGGGCGGTTAACACTCGAGTCATACCGATAGCTGTGCAGTAGGGCTGGGTATTAATATTATCAATACTGTGATATAAGACTAGGGATGTTAGTAATTAACCATTCAACTGTTAGCCGCCATTAAGAATTTTAACTAATTATTGGTAAAACAATTAAAAAATATTAATTTATTTATACAGTACATATAATTATTAATATTAAGTTGGCTCCGGTCTATAGCTCACTTGAGTGGTGGATTCGTAGCTTGTAGCCTCGTAGCATTTATTCACTGAAAAATAAACTGAACACACACTGTCTGCTACAGCTACGTTCACAGCTATAACACCACCAACAGACACACACTCACCACCACACACACACCGTCTGTCGGAAACTAGCTGAAGTTACACCATGCTGTCAGAGCATATGAAGCCTATAGCAGCGCTACAGCTGCTAATGTAGCACAAACATACACACAGTTTGTTGCACAGTCACCTAAGTTAAAGGCAGACAGAGTATCATTACACCAGGCAGACACACAGCTGACCTGCTAAACTCAACTAAATAATGTGGTGTGTTGGCAGACTTTAAATGGGAAAGTGGCTGAAAGTCCGCAACAGTACACGCTGCTACAGTAACTCTCCTGATGGTGAACTGTTGATTCAGTTGTCTGTTGTGCTCATACACTGCAGCTGGCACACTGCTACAATGACATGCGATAATCTTGTTGGTTAACAGGTAATAATCGGTTAAAAAAAATATTTTCAAAATTAGCATCTCTAATATATTTATTATTGAAAATCAACTAACAACGCAAAACAGTGACAGATATTGTCCAGAAACCCCACAGGTGCTGCAATCAGCATAAAAAAATATGCACCAATCATAACAAAAAGTGGATAAAAGGATAAAGTGGATCATGTCTGTAAACGGGAGACTGGTGGGTACCCATAGAACTCGTTTACATTCACATATGTTAAGGTCAGAGATCAAGGGACGCCTTTCAAAATGGCTGTGACTGTTTTTTCCTCGCCAAAAAGTTTCACGTAACTTCATAGCATTGTTTTTCTAGTTGACTGCCCCAGTAAATATTTTTGTGAAAGCACCAACTGTAAACTGTCCATATCACCCAACCCTAAGGTGCAGTCACACGCCTTCAGAGACACTCCCACAGACGGGATAGAGACAGTAGGTGTGTGTTTGACGCGACTGACAGATGTTGCTGCCTGCTTCCAGCTGTTCCCTACCTGCCTTCTAGAGTGAGGTGGGTGGTGTTTGACACTAATGACACATTTGCACACTCACCACCACAGTTATCACATCAGCTATCTCTGCCTCGCCAGATTTATGTGCTGCTGCGCCGACGCACACAAACAGCAGCATTTCAGCTTGTGTTTGTGTGCGTTTGTGTGTGTGTGTGTGTGTGTGTGTGTGTGTGTGTGTGTGTGTGTGTGTGAGCAGGAACGGGGAGGTGTTTACCATTTGGAGGAATGTACAGTATTTGGTAATGTGAAAAGCAGCCGTCCGTGGTCAGGAGTCGAACAAACACTCTCTGTTTTATTGGATGGGCCTGAGATTCCTCTGTGGACAACCGGGGGCAAGAGTGAGGAATTTAAATGCTTTAACATGCTGTCTCACTGTTGTGGATCTAATACTACTGTGTGTGTGTGTGTGTGTGCTTAGAAAGTGAATGCCAACACGTATTTGTCTGTGTGTTTGTCTATTAGTCCTCAGTATAACTCTCACTGGCTCTACTCAGCCATAAACTTCTTAAAATATGAAGTATAATACTGAAATCTGACCATTCACTATAACAAATGATTCAATTACTGTCAACTCCTTTCATTTCTTACTTCAGTTGTTTCCATGTCACGAGTACACTGTGTACATTTCCTTATGTGTACAGTTTCTGTTTGCAGAGTAAAGGCTTATGGTATTAGTGAGTCAACAGCAACAGTGCAGCATTTGTTTAAATGTGTGAGGCCCAGTTGTACAGTATCTACTGTGCTCGGACAAAGTCGTCCAGTGGTCTCATTTAACCTGCTGCAGAGCGGCAACGTGACCGCCTTTGTCTCTCATCATGTTACATACATACATGTGAACACACACTCGTAGTAATCTTTACGTAAGAATCTAGGTCAGAGGTGCGACCATAAGCAGAGTGGGGCAATCCCCACATGAGGTGGAGCGAAACTAACTGGGTTACAGTTTGTCCAAGGTTACAGCTTTCCCTACTAGCAGCTCCTGTTCAGTCTATCTGCAGATTTTCTCTTTGTGTTTCAGGTTTTTTTTGAGTTTCCTTGTTTTCCTAGAAGGCTTCAGCTGCAATAGTCTATTTGTTGATCCTATGATCACATGATGATCCTTTTCATTCCTGGAAAACTCCATGAAAAAGTAAACGTTTCCCCCACAATTTGAAAGCTTGCAGGAGAAACAACATTTTAACAGGATGGGGCACTAAAACGCCTCATAGATAAGAATGACATCACATAGGCCATTCTTATGAATGCAGCACAAGACAGAAAGCAATTCATTGTCTGTATATACAGTATATCATCATTATCATTTGGGGATGTTAATAATTAACCGTTTAACTGATAACTGACATTAAGCATTTCAACCAATTAATACAATCGGTTAACCGTTAGAAAGGAATATTAGTAATTAATTAAAAAACTGAGAAAAATGCAGACTAGTGACTAGCTGCTGCTAAAGTAGCACAAACACACATGCTGTCTGTCAGAGAATCGCTATCATTACACTGGGCAGACAGCACTCAGCCTGCTAAACTAAACTAAATGTGCGGTGGAGACTTTTATTCTCCTCATAGTGAACTGGAGACAGTGAACGCAGCACCGTGGCTGCTACTGTAACTCTCCTGACAGTGAACTGGGGACAGTGAACGCAGCACCGTGGCTGCTACTGTAACTCTCCTGACGGTGAACTGGGGACAGTGAACGCAGCACCGTGGCTGCTACTGTAACTCTCCTGACGGTGAACTGGGGACAGTGAACGCAGCACCGTGGCTGCTACTGTAACTCTCCTGACGGTGAACTGGGGACAGTGAACGCAGCACCGTGGCTGCTACTGTAACTCTCCTGACGGTGAACTGGGGACAGTGAACGCAGCACCGTGGCTGCTACTGTAACTCTCCTGAACTGTTGACTCAGCTGTCTGCTGTGCTCATATACTGCAGCTGGTGCATCGCTTCATGAGCTGCACTAATCTTGTTGGTTAACATTTAAGAAAATTTTTCAAAATTAGCATCCTTAATATCATTTTGATAGAAGTAGTTACTGTTAATCCCTTTTGCTGTATGATCATTAGTATAATTTGAAAGCAATTTGTAACTGCTTTTTATTTTCAGCCACTTGACAGCAGCAGAAAAGGGCAGATTTTAGACTTATCACACCAAAAAAAATAATTATCTAACTAGCTCATTAAATTATAATAGTTTATCTACAGCAGAATAAATATTTGAAAGCAATACAGAAAGACTGAGAGCATTACTGCATTATAGTCCACTATATTTTTGTTACTATTTTGAACTGTCAACTGATGCACGAATTTTGTGTTTTCCTTGACCTGAATAATATAAATGTAAACAGCTTTAATTGTCACATTTATCTACACAGCACGGCACACAATAAAATTTACTCTCTGCATTTAACCCATCCTAGTATTAGGAGCAGTGGACAGCATTTTGGGGGTCCGGTACCTTGCTCAACCTCAGCTACCCTCCAGCTACCAGTCCACAATCCATACTTGGTCCTTGCAGAGACTTGAACCTGCGACCCTGCGGTTCCCATCCAAGTCCCTACCGACTGAGGCCGGCATATTTCTGCACATTTCCAGCATAACTTGATGCATAAATGGCAGAAATTGGTGCATAAAATTCTCCAGAACGCAGGAAATGAAGTGTTTGATGCTCAAAATGTCCTCCAGGTGGACCCCCAGAATCCCCACTTAATGTAGTGTATGTCTCCACAACGCTGAAACAAAATGTATGCCTTTGACTACACATATCACATTCTCATGTCTCAAGTCTGAATCAGAACAAGCCGAGTACTCAACTCATTGACATATTATCTCCATATAAAGTTGTTGTTACATGCTAGCAAACACTTGCCTGTTTACTTATCCAGCAGGCACGGAGCAACATTTGCTTTGCTTTGCTTTAGAGGAGCTGAGAAAAGCTTACAAAAGTCCAATATTCACTTGACTTTTTGCTGTCATCTCCACAAACCTCTGAGGGGGATATCTGGTACTTTCGCCGCTAGATGGACAGATCTATAGATTTAATTTACTTATCCCAAATTGAACATAAACTACCACCAGAGAGCTCAATCAGTGTATTAAATGCTTGATAATAAGACCAACTCTGATCAGAATAGATAGATAAATAGACCACACGCTCCACGCTTACCGAACAGATCCAGATGCCTCACAGTCATGAAAGCCAAGGCTGGCATCATAGGGTGAATTAAACGCGTGGCTTACCTAAAGAGGAGTTGCAGGTGGCGAGTGTCGGTGCTGAACCTCCTCAGGATGGTGCCCCCCTCCACTCTGTAGTCCACTTTCTGGTCCCTCTCAAACGCTGGCTAAGCCAACCGGGCCTATCGTTTGTGGAGCATCTGTGGTCCGAAAATACGTTCGCGTATTATTGTGAAGGCCCGAAATGTTAAAGCGTGTTTGAAATCAGCATGTACACTACTTACCTACCATCCTTCCACAGATAGCGAGAGAGATGCTCCTCTGAATGTGCATGTTTATGAAATCCCCGATCCCTCTCCGCCGTATTAATCCAGTTACGGAAGCCCACTGCAGCCAGAAAAGCATCCGGTGTCTGAAACCTCCGGGCGGCGCCAGACTGCCGACAGCTTAAACAAAATGCAGCACCGACCTTGACACCGTATTCTATCCGGTCTCGGTTGTGATAACAAACAGAGATAAACTGACACTTCCCACCACCAGGCTATTGCTGTGAAACGAACTGGTTGATCTTCACGGTCCCGAGGTCCTCTGTGGAGTGTCTTCCACTGCTAACTCTTAAGCTAGCTAAGGTTAGCTCACAAACTAGCTAATGTTAGCTCTAAAACTAGCTCTTAAGCTAGTTAACGTTAGCTCTTAAACTAGCTAACACTAGCTCTTAAGCTAGCTAACGTTAGCTCTTAAACTAGCTAACACTAGCTCTTTAGCTAGCTAACGTTAGCTCTTTAGCTAGCTAACGTTAGCTCTTAAACTAGCTAACACTAGCTCTTAAGCTAGCTAACGTTAGCTCTTAAACTAGCTAACACTAGCTCTTTAGCTAGCTAACGCTAGCTCTTAAGCAGGTGCATCATGGCGGCTCGCGGTGCTCTGCTCTTCAGCAGCGCCGCTGTAATCTTAAGGTAATGACATCATCGGTCAAGCACCAGACCATTTTTTTTATAAACTTTATTTCAAATCTGTTAACAAAACAATAAACAATAACTCGATGAATACAGCAGGTAAATACATATAGAGGAAATGAAGTAATAAAATAAATAAAAAATAAACACAGTGAAATATGCTGGGGTCGATATAAATAGCTAAATAAATACATTAGCAACACAAGTACCAGATCAATAAACATATTGCCCCAAATGCGACGTTATTACAACTCAGGAGCGATACATGCTTAACCAGGTGGTCCCCATTAATTTCTTTTTTTCCTAATTGGTGTGAACTATATGAATATGTAACAACTTGGGGATTTAAGTTTTTTTATTTTTCTATTCAGTTTTGTTATATTTATGTATTTATTTATTTATCCATTGTGATTTATTATCACTATCTCCTTTGTTTCTCTTTATTTATTTATTTATTTATCTCTATTTTTTTGTCTGTGTATTTTTCATTTATTTTTTACTTATTGTTCCATTCTTTATTATTTTATTTCTATTTTCTAAAGTGTCTCTTTTTTATTTAATCTATTTTATTATTATTATTATTACACATTATTATTTATTTATTCCCTTTCAATTTCTTTTTTATATTTCTCTTCTCTCTTGATACTGTGTAAGTATAAACAAACATGTTATTTTTCCTCCCTATACCTTTATTCTCTTCTCTGGACCTATGGGAGAAAAATATTATTCATCCCTGCTTCATGGAACAACGGATGGACAGTGAGGGGATGCCGAAGCTCACAGACTGCCTCCTAAGGACACTTATAACCCTGTTGTGTTTTAAAACATGTGACTGTGCTGTGCAACTCTACCTTTTCAAAAGAAATAAAAAGAAGTTTTAAAAAAGTGACCATATGCAAATATGATAAACAATGTGTGTGTTTTTCCTGGCATGGCCAGCCACTGCACAGGAACAGTAAATACACAGTAAATATATGTATCAACACTAGATTCAATCCCCAATAAAACAAATTTACTAGCAAGGGAGATTAAGCAGCAAAAGTAATGGGGGGCTTTTATTGTGAAGAAGTTATAGGAAATGAAATGTGTTTATCTACCGTTTTACAGCAGCTATTTTGATCACAGGATATATCTGATCAATATCCAAACAGGTAGGCCACATTGAAGCAGCAGAGTTCCAGTCTGGCTTGTCTGATCACTAAAGTCTCATTGTAAAGTGTGACCATGGCTTGTGTTGCACATATGACATGAAACCCAGAACAGTGAGAATCACTCGCTGAAACGCTGCTGTGGCTGTCTCCTCTTCACCTCTACTTTTTCTCTCACACAAAGTCTTCACACATTTTGCCTCCTGGCCTCAGTCACTTGGACAACCTCACCTCTTCTGGAAAGACTTTTATATAAGGAAGTAAAATAACCCCTCAGTAAATTTCAACCTCAGAGCTGGAAACTACTTCTATGAATATGAATCCACATGCCAAGCTGTTTGACAGGGCATTAATGCAGAGCCCAAAGAGCAGCTAAAACACTCTGACCGGTAATGAATGACTTCATACACTTCGCTGGGAATGAAAAAAAGTATTTTTTTCACAGTTTATCTAACGCTCCTCTAATAAGCAGCAGCAGAGGGAAAGGACTTAAATTGGAAGTTCAGGCCTGGATGGTCGACGGCGCTGGGAAACAGCAAGAACATGGCGCTGTGTCAACACACGGTGACGGGTTCACCACTTTATCAGCGGGGAGATCAAACCTCTCATTTCCTCTGGAGAGCAGGAGTCCTTGGGGACTTCTGCGAGGAGGGTATGATGTGCTCTCCCATCAATATTATTTTGGTGATACGTGGTTGAGAACGCCTCCGGCTGGAATTGACGAAACTCCCTGAACAGATCCCACATTTTGGACAGATGCACATGAAAGCAGGTTGTAGCTTAGGAAGCGTAACTAGGCTTAGGCAGGCTTGTAAAGCTTTGGAGTTGCTTGAGGCTTCTATCAGAGTGACACTTGGCATTTAAAGACTTGAGAGGGAGGTGAATGTCATCTTTCCAAAACCCAAAAAGAGTAAACAATAGATTAAACTGTGCATTTATCTGCTTTGATGATCACCACACAGTTTAATGAAATTTAAACTTTACTTTCATCATCACAGATACATACAAGAATTTTGACATCTGCAGTTAAACCAACATAAATATTAGGAGCAGTGGGCTGCTGTAAAGCACCTGGGAAGCAACTTGGGGTTCAGTCTCTTGTTCAAGGACAATTCAACATGCACTCAGGAGAAGCAAATGATCAAATCACTGCCAACCCAGTGATTAAAGGACATCCTGCTCTACCCCCTGAGCCACAGCCTCCACCTAAAGAAGCAACTGTAAGCATGTCTGGCTAACTAGTACTGCATGTTATCACTGAAGCAACCTCAGCAGTGTTACCCATAATAGCATTACTTTTGCCATATACAATAGTTATAGTATGTGTCCACAGACTCCATCCTTTCCATGCTTCCCATTCATTGTCTGTGTAAGCAGACATGCAATGTATTCTGATAGCATGGCGGCATGATTCGAGAGACGATGGCTGTCCCATTTGCATAAAGATGAGGTGTAGGCTACTTTATGCAAATCAGGGGCGTCTGGCACATTTCGTTGAACTATTTTCAGAATATAGCTTTCCAAAAAACAAAGCTGGGAGCACCATGAGGGACAGCGATCGTCCAGTCAGGTGTCTAGTGGCAGCCCATCAAGCATCCTGTGCTGGGAAGCAAGGCAATCCCTCATGTCCAAAAATGCTCATGTGGACACATGCTATTAGTCCTTTAAAAGTATCCCACACTGTTTGAAACGGCAAAAAAGGACCTAACCTAAGCAGCATCATTTTAAACTGCATATATGTACAGTGAGAGAATGGAAGTGGAAGCAGTGGAAATGTCTCCTTAAATTCAAAATGCGCAATATTTTCAATCGTGATCACACAACTGTGAGAGGAAAAACACTCGTAGTTCCATTCTCGTTGACTTCCTCTGATGAGCCGCTCGTGACTTTATGCAGGCCTCGCTTACCGTAAATGGGGTTAAGGAGTTTCCAAAATAGTCTGGCTTGGAAATGAATGTTGCATAAGGTCTGGATAAATAAATGATGTATTGTACTACAGTGACACACTAGCAGGAATGAGAGAGGCAGATTGTGATTTCAGTCCAGCAGTAAACGCTTCAGGCCTAATGACTCACCATCTGTCATTATATTCATTATTGCCCTCGTTTACTGTTCAAACATGTCAAGTTTGTCGCTGTCACGCCGTGCTTGAACTCGCTAATCAGGTGGCACTGGTTTCAGGTCTAGGCTTGTATTCAGATTTCAGAACTTGTTATTTTTTAGATTACGTGAACAGTACAGCCAGTCGTGGGTGACGCTAGTATTGTTTCTGTTGCAGTTTAGCATCTTAAATCAAAGATAGATCTCTGTAATGTTACCCAAGAAGCACAATTTATGAATGAATGTGATTACAAAAAAAAAAAAAAACAGGAAATAAATCCACTTTCCTTTGTTTTATAGCACATTTTTTCCGTATTAGTAACATCCACTTTCCTGTTTTGTTTGGACTCGGGGTGATTTGAGGCCGTTCTGACTCAACTTTTTAAATAAGAGATTATTAGTTCCACCAGCTACAGTAACCCCAGAGGTATGTGTGTGTGGGTGAAATGCACTATTGAGAGATCTGCCTGTTGCCAGGTAACCTTCATGAGAAACCGCTGACGGCAACTGCTGCTCATCTTGAGGAAGCAGCTTCTTCTGAATGGCTGCACACAAGCACAAGTTTGAGATTGATCATTCAAATAAATAGTTTATGAAATGAAACCTATCTTTATTTACAGTAAACAGAGGTGTGTGTGTCTGTGTGTGTGTGTGCGTGCATAGTCCCAGATGCAAAACACACACACACAGATGCACATACGGAGTCGGCAAACGAGTGCAGGAGATGTGTTTTCTCGCTCCCCGATGGTGTTTGAGTAAGCAAGTACACACATACACAGGCTTTGCTCAGTGAGTTGCTGCAGATAGCTCCCCCTCTCTGGTGGATGAATGAGTGTCCTGAGAGTGCTAGATAAAGGTGGTCTGTGCTGCAGCCCTGCTGCACTGACCCTTAAAGGAGGCATTGATGGGAGGACCGGCCGGCTGCTGCAGCTCCGGGACCTGCGTCCGCCTGCAGCACACCGGCAGAGGATGGGGGGGGGTAGAGGAGGGTGGGTGAGATCTGTCCAGTAAAACACCCAACGGTGAGGTTGTGAAAGTGGCTGAGGCTGCCAAATATCAGTTCCGTCAGTGCACAAACAGCCGAGACCTCCGGTGTGCGAGGCCACCGCGGGATTGCTCGTCCTGCACATGGATGCACACTTGTAATGAATGAATTGGTTTTCAATACAGACACATTCTCATCCCAACTTGTCACATTAAGCTGCTTTGTCACGCCCTTTGGCATCACCTTATTTTTGGCATCAAAACCACTGCAGTCACCCTTCTTGTCACTTTAGGTTCAGGCAACAAAACCACTTAATTAGATTTTGGAAAAAACTACGTTTGGGCTTAAAATTACTACATTTGTACAGTGAAAATGAAACTGAAC
This sequence comes from Pterois miles, assembly GCA_947000775.1. Classification (NCBI taxonomy): domain Eukaryota; kingdom Metazoa; phylum Chordata; class Actinopteri; order Perciformes; family Scorpaenidae; genus Pterois; species Pterois miles. The sequence goes on from CAMQGK010000341.1 coordinate 2,971,333, forward strand.
GTTGTGAACACGGACATGAACGAATGGCTGATTCTAATGTGAAAGCGTAACTCAATGCACAGGACACAAACAGTGGTCTCCTGGATGAAAGCCTTATGTTTGTTGGATCCATCCACCTCCGCTCCTACTTCTTTAAACTACATCACTCCTGGCACATTTTTAGCATTTAATGTTGCCACGGATGGTTTTACATTAATTGAAAGCCTGGTGCATTTCATACCGGCACAAAAGGGTGCCTTGTGCGTCAGTTTCAAAATTTGACGGCCATGACAAAGCTTCGGTACTTGATGCCCTGGGAATGAGAACAGACTGCAGATACAGACACATTTCAACTGCCATGGCCAGATTAACCTGCGATGGAGCACCAGACCAAAAAATGAGCCAATTATCCCCCATTGATCCACCCTTAATGCAATGTAATTTGTTCAAAGATAAATTTAGTCAAACTGGATTTTGCCAGGACCGTCTTTGAGGACCTTATCATGTCAGTTGATTTTGTGCTTTAATGGTGTACAGTATGTTCACAAATTCATGTCTTTATTAAAGGAACAGTGTGTAAGAATATTCATAACTATGGTTTCATTCGTGTATAATCACCCGAAACAAAGAATCATTGTTTTCGTTAGCTTAGAATGAGCCTTTCATATTTAATTTCTATAGGGAGTGGGTCCTCTTCATGGAGTCCGCCATGTTTCTACAGTAGCCCAGAACAGACAAACCAAACACTAGCTCTAGAGAGAGACTTAGTGTTTTTGTGTTACCTGAAGGTCTCCGTAATTCTCTGACACTCATGTGAAACTGCGATAACGTGAACCACAGAGTGCAAAACTGTGGTACTGCCAGCCGCCGTCTGACTTACGTTGTTCCTAAAGTAGTGTTATACTCAACAGCGTTGAGGGTTTGTACTCAGTGACTCACGTTAATGCAGTCTTGAAAAGGGAGGAGAGAGCGGAGTGGCAGGCTATTCAGTTGGTTGTAATCTGCATCCACACCTCTAGATGCCGACAAATCCTACACACTGTACCTTTAAAGTTGCAGAAACCAGTTGACACAAAATCAGTATTGAGCTTTTGGGGCCCATGATGCTCTGGGGTCCCAGGGCAGTTGCCTGTTTTGCACACATCGACTGCAACAACCATCGTGTTTACAGATATCGTGATTGAATGGTCAAGATAATAACATTAACAGGTTTAATGCACTCATGTAATAGGGGTTATTAGTTATTGTCACCTGAATGTACCTGAACCAAACAAGCATGAACATTTGGGGAAACGTGATTATTTTCTGTCTTGCCGAGAGTTAGTTGAGAAGATTGAGGATGATGGAGAATGACCACGAATAGCTGGCATCACTGCAAACCACACAGGTTTGATTTCTACAACAAGAGTTTCAGTATATAGTATCACCTGCTGCAGATCACCAGTATCATCATCTGTTCACAGTAACAAATGCATCACTCATGCTGAATCATAGGACGTGATCTGACTTCAGTGTCTTTCATCATCAGGATGGCTATGATGAAACACTCTACCCGGAGAAGAATAGATGTGTGGTTATGTTGAGAAATGAAAAGGGGTAATCTAATGAGCTCAGTGGAAAAACTGGATCGCATTAGAAAGAGAAACAGAAACATCATTAGTGAGCACACAAACACTCATTTCCTCTGGCTGGCCGGCAGATTGTATCAACACACGGCTTTTGTTTGAAAGCCGCAGATATGAAATATGGATGTGAGTAAGAGCACTGCAACTAGACCGAGAAGTACTCGCCGACACCCCTTCTTCTGCGTTAACACACACACACACACACACACACACATACAGAGATACACATGGACTACCAGCACCACATCCGGGACCAGCTGACCCTTAACCCCCTTTAACTTTCTGCCAGATGCAGGTCAAACCTCAAAGGTGCTCTGAACTCTCTACCTCTGAGACATTATTACTTCAGATTAGTATGAGCATAATGTGTTCATACTGCCATAAGGATACAAAGTGATGCATAACATCAGCATGCACCAAGATTATAGATTATATGATTCATTAATCAGTGTATTACCTACAGTAGATGGCGATCAGCGCACCCTCAGCTCACCCTCTTAGTTTAGCATGTTAGCATGCTAACATTACCACATTACCATGAAATGGAAAGTTAAGCAGAGGCTGATGGGAATGTCTTTTGTTTGGTCATAAACCAAAGTATTGGGCATCTTAAAATGTTGACCTGTGCTGACTTTTATGAAAAGTTAAAGCTAAGGTTGGTAATCTTAAGAAACTAGCAGTACGTTAGATTTAAAAAATTATTCAACTAAAAAATCCAGCCCAGTGTTTCCAACTCTTTTCCAATGAAAGTAGCATTGCTAGCTCCAAAAGTCCCGAAATCTAGTGAGAAAGTTGTCGAGTCAGAAACACTGACAGTCCGTCCCATCAGTCATACCAAAGATTCTATCATAGCAAAGGCATGACCTGCACCACTCTGCCTCTGATTGGCTCACCATGACATTCTTACCCTAACTTTAGCCAGTCTCACTCCTCATGCCTAAACCTAATAAAGCCAATCAATGAAGGCAGTGAGTAGCCAATCAGAGTTGGGTGGGTCATGCCTTTTGGATTCGTAATTTGTGAGCGTAAGCATATTATAGATCTGTACCAATATTGGTAACATCAATATGTCAAATACTGTGCCAGTCCATCATAAAAATGGGGTTATTTTTACTATTTTTTTGACATGGGAATACTTGTGTACACGATATGCATGATGTTCCAGTGGTTAAGTCGTCAAGAACACCACTGCTAAGGTATGGCAATATTAACACTACTGTCCAAGTCTAGCAGCCACAGAGGCTAACAATTTAGCAAGCTAGCTAGTGGGGAACATAGTACAGGAAATGTACAGACATAATAACAGAGGAGAAAGACGAGGTTGTTGAGAATATCAACATTTTCCTCAGACAGATTATAAAATTACCAGGAAACAACATATGACTAAAATTACAATATACTGTACATTATTAACTTATTATGCAGCGATAAATGAACTTCCATGGGCTCCACCATTTCTCACAACGTCAACAAACAAGTCACAAGTCGTGAACTCGGAGCTTTCAGAAACTTTCCACTGACGAGGTCGTGAACATGACACGAGGGGGGCGTTCAGATGGACCCAACTAGTAAACATGGTAAACACCATTCGAAGGCACCATTTGACCTGCTGGTGGCGCTAGATGAAAAATCAGGGGGATCACCAAAATCACCAGGATTCATCTTACGAGGTCCATTGATACCTGCACCAAATTTCCTGGTAATCCATCCAGTAGTTCAGATAATCCAATCTGGACCAAAGTGGTGGATCAACATTGCTTACCTAAAGCCATGCTGCTTGCACAATCCTCAAAGTCCAAAACATTTCCATGTACCATAAATTTAATCCGAGAACAACATCATGTTCTCTGATTACATGAAAATAATACAAACTATAATGATTCAGCCAGGAAATGACACATCAGGCTCTAATTAGCAAGGAAATGCAAAATGAGCGTCATACAATGACACCAACATACTGCACAGTCTAGTACGCATCATAAAAAATTAGAGATTTACAGTGATTAACATTTGGCAGGTGTGTATTAAAGCTGTGTTCAATAAGAAGCATGACTGGATTAGTTTGTAAAATGTGACCAGACTAATTGGAAACACAGCTGTGTGGTTGAAGCTCAGGTATTCATGTGGTATGATCACTTCCTTCCTCTGGCCTCTACTATAAGCATGACCATGAGGCGTGATGATTACAATATACGGTATGTCTTTATGTTATATGTTATATGGTGTGGTATGGTGGTCATAAAGAGTGTTAGCAGACCCTCTGTCTAGCTGCATGACAGTCTGAGCCTGGACCTGAGCCTGGACCTGAGCCTGGACCTGAGCCTGGACCTGAGCCTGGACCTGAGCCCGGGTAATCACAGAGCCGCTGGGCTCATTCACAACGCCAGCTACACCCGTCCCACACAGCCACTCACTCAGCATAGTTCGGCTATTTGTACAGTATAAACATTTTGGATGATTATATGTAATTATCCTGTGCATGGACATTCACATGGAGTCATAAACACTCACGGACGGAGGACAAACGTGCACACATTGACCTCAGGGATTCTCTTCCATGCTGAAAAGTGTTTACTGAGTAATAAGAAGTCAGGGACACACTCACTGCTCAGATCCTCTCTAAACAAACACCCCCATTAAATAGCTTCATGCACTTTATTTGCCATACTCCATAATTTTGCTCCCTTCTCTGTGAAACCGCCGCGCTGACCGTGAAGCTTCGTTCATCACAGCTGAGGTCACGTGTGCGGCTCTTTTCTGTCTTTAACGCCATTGGTCAGAAAGTGTAAGTAGGCCAAATGCACACACTCGCCCTCTCGCCTCACAGATACTTCCTTATCGCCTTCTGAGCTTGGCCGCCGCTCACGTGTTTGGAGGCCACGCCTGGTCTAAGTAAAGCCCCTTACTGAACTCGATAGGACATGTTAAATTTTACAGCAGTGTCTCTCAAATACCCAGGCCTGAGACTTTCACGTCTGCCCTCCGCCTCTTCCTCCTCGCCTTGAGTGAGTTTCAGACTGCTGGGCTGCAAAAGCTGGGAGTGAGGGACACATATAGCACAGAGATAGTGATTGTTATTTCCAGGTTCCTCTCTTACGTGGGTACTTGAACTGTTTTGCTAATCATATCTGCTTCCAAAGCTTCTAACTGACAAAGTGATATAGGTCTACTGTAGACGTTCACTGCTGAAGCTACGTTACACTTGTTATTAAAGTGTCATCTCTTCAACTTGTTGTGATACTACGTAAGATTTTAAGAGGAAATAATACTGTTCCACTTAGTGTTCTACCAAACTAATAATCAAACTCTGTGCGGTTCAACTGGGCAGTTGTAAACGCAGTAATCAGACCAAACCAAAACGACCAGTCTGAGACCACTCAGACCTCTCAGACCGTTTCCAAGCAAACCAAAACGAAGGCTGTGTGTGCAGGCATTTATTGAGATGGACACAGGTAAATGACGGGTTATCAGAAGTGGGATCAGAGAGGACTGACCTGGACTTCTGGGCTTGAGAGAACATAAAGAGTACGCTAAATAAAGGCCACAAAAATAGTGACGTTTAGAAGTCATTCAGGATAAACAAGAGGAGAAGCCGGTCCATACATCGCATAGCATGTTACCTCTACAGCCTTCATCTGTCAAGGAATAATTAACTTTTTCATGCATGGATTTGGGAGGTTTTTGTACCAGCATCTTATCTTGTATTGCAAGTTTATCACGGTCTCTGTGGCAGATTAAAGGGCAGCCAAGAATATTCTGACCTCTGAAATAAAGACCGACTCAGAGCCAGTCCAGGTTGAAAAACTTCCGCCGTGCGCTCAGCCGAGGCTGCATGAATCTGGAAACGTCCTGAAACAGAGCTGCTTGCCTAAAAACGGCCCTTCATGGTATTTACATCCTCTGTGTTATTTACATCGGAAAAAGGAGTAAAGAAAACATGTTTTATGAGACTTTTCCGCCCACAAAGACATGATGTCAGCACCACGGCCTCGTATACAGGGTGGGGCGAGGTAAACAAACCCATCTTCCTCTCTGTCATGTGCAGGGGTCAGAGAAGGTGGAGCGAAGGAGCCTCTCTGTTGATTCACAGATGGAGCTCAGAGCCGGAGCCTGAACAAGAGCCAGGGGCCAGTGTTAGTAAACTGTGGAGAGACCAGGGGAAGTGCCTCATCCGACACACACAGCTGAGGGTTTACGCTGTGCGAGGACCAAGAGAAGCATCTCGTCGGCATCGCTCACACACCGACGAGCCACAAGCGTTGGCAGTAAACACACACGCCTCTCACAAGATGCTCTGTAAATATTTACAGCTCGGCAGACGCTGAGGAGGGAGGAACATGGCGGACCGAGCAGCGTCGTCCGAACGTGACCGGCCTCAGCCAACACCTCTACCCTTCCCGCCCCCCCGTCGACCATCGCTGGACTTCAAATCCAAACAACATTACCGTATTCAGAATCTGTGGCCTACCATGCGGCAGCTGGGGGGGGGTCACCTCAGATGAGCGACGAAAATAAAGTGAAGATTATGTTTTTAGCTCCTCACAATGAGAGAGGCAGCGGTGAACCGATGTAAACTGTGACCTTCTCTCAATAGTAGGGTGAACGGTTAGGGCAGGAAATGGTTATACGTGGAGTTTCATATTTCTGGTATATGGAATAAAGTGACATCAGAAATATTTGTGTTTTGCTAAAAAGTTGGGTAACTTGTGTTTCAACTGCTCACAATGTTACACGATGTATCCTCATACAGCGGTTCGTATGATGTCTTACGATGTTTTCCTTCGAATGTTGCATAATGAGCAGGAACTGACACAACCCGCTTGTTACAGTCTTTTCAAAATAAACTTCTGTCTTCACAGAAAACAGAAAGTGGTGCAATGTAAAGCAGCGGTGGACAGAAATGGAGCAAATATGATTGAAGGAAATTTATTTTCATAAAATGGTCAGTATATCCTGGCAGTAGTACATTAGATAGTAGCCTGAAAAGAATCATGTACTCCTGAGTCCTGCGGTGCTCCTGATGACGTCTGCAAGATTTCACAGGTTGGAGGAAAACAACAAATCAGAGCTGATCTCGAGTCTTTGCCTTCCAGCTCAGCTCTCTATTCGTCACAACGACACTATAAAGTGACTGTAATACCGTCCCCACAGCTCCGATTCTCCTGTTGGTCTCACGCTCCATCGTCCCCTCACTCACGAACAAAACCCCCGAGGAACTTGGACTCCTTCACTTGGAGTAAAGACTCATTCCCTACCCGGAGTAGACAATCTATCGGTTTCCTGCTGGGAACCATGGCCTCAGATTTAGAGGTGCTGATCCTCATCCCAGCCTCTTCACACTCAGCTACGAACTGATCCAGTGAGTGCTGGAGGTCCCAGACCGATGATGCCAGCAGGACATCTACAAAAACCAGCGATGAAATCTTCAGCAAACCGATCTACAAACCCTCCTCCCCTCGACTATGCCTCGATTTAATATTTTATAATCTCTCATCATTACTAAATTGACGAAGCGTGGGGGAAACCTGGATCAAATGGAAGGCCGTTTCTCTAATTGGGACAAAAGTGATGAACAACCTCTGCTCTCCACTTTCTATCTGGCCAAACGCCACCGATCTGGCACCCATGTAGGCTAAAAACAAAGTCTAGAAGGCATGTGTGCTGTTACTACTTGACCCCAGGTCTGGGTTTAGCATGCCAAAACAATACCAGGACGAGCCGAGCTTCCCAGCGCGGCGGCGGTGGAACACAAATAGTAACTTCTAGGAGCCGCCGCTACAGAGGAGAAGGGAAGCCGAAGGAGGAGGAAAAACAGCAGGACGAAGAAGAGGTGGAAATGGGTGGTGGCCAGGAAGCAGGACTCTTCCTGCCCTAATCACAAGTCAGAGAGTGTTTCCTTTCATTGTAGGAGCTCCAGATCCATTAACCAGCGAGACTCCAGCACCACTACATACACATCCTTATGTAGTAAAGGTTTTATAGACATATCTTTTTAATACAATCAAACTTTATATACATGGATTTGTTGATTGACACACTGAGCCATCGTGTTCCCACACACACTGAGTCACAGTGGATCCTACTTGGCAGGGCCCGGCGCATTGTGCAGCCCTTTGGCTCTGCTATGATAAACACTTCATTATGAAACCCTGAGGACACAGTAAATATTTGCTGGGGCTCTTATCAGTCTGCCTTATCTTGGTGTGAACTCCAGGCACCACATGACTCCTGGGCCCTTTATTTTCTTAATGCCTTTGCCACCACTGATAACATCACAGAACAGCCTGCAGAAAACAGCTCCTCTTTGAAAGGAGAAAGGCATCGCGGCACTGTGACAATGCTGAAATGTAGACCGGGGCTTTTATTAGGTACTAGACTGGAGCAGCCTACAGGACAGGAGATGGCCGCCCCACTGCAGGCTCCACCGTCCCCGTTTTACCTGCTCATCGACTCACAGTCTGATAGTGGAGACCCGTTTACAGCTGCAGAGTTAATCAGTTATGGGTTAATGTCTGGTGTTCAGCTGCCAGACTGACACTTCCATCTGAGCCTGACCTCACAGTGATATCGCTCACAGCTTTGCAGCATGTAGGATCACTCAGGTGGGACTGAAGCTCATCGATTTGTCAGCCCACACTACACACGGCTCATCATTCACTCCAGAATCTCAGTGGGAGAAAGTACATTTACTCAAGTACTGAGGTACTTCACCTGAGTAGACCTGCAACAATCGACTGGTCATCAACTATTAAATTAATCACCATTATTTTGATAATCAATTGGTTTGAGCATGAAAAAAAGTAAAAATGGTCTGATTACAGCTTCTTAGATGTGAATATTTTCTGGTTTTGTTCCTCCTCAATGACAGTAAACTGAATACCTTTGAGTTTTTAACAAAATAAGTCATTTGAGGACGTCATCTTGGGCTTTATATACCAAACAACTAATCAATGAATCAAGAAAATCATTTACAATTGAAATAATCATTAGTTTGCAGCCCTACTTTGTGTCTTCGCTAACTTTCACAGGGAAATATTGAACTTTTTCTTCATTGCATTTAATGACAGCAGCAGCTACTTTTCACATTATGATTTTACATTTTACATTTCACTTTTTGGCAAGTGGAAAACTGCATTGTATTGGTTGTATTACCCCTTTAGAGATGATAATTTGACAAACATAACTCTTATGAATGAAATCAAGACATTTTGAGACATAAATAAGCTTTCAGTGACACAGTAAGAGCTATAATCTTTTTTTGGAAAGTAGAAAACTGCATTTTACTGGTTGTAAGCCTATTAGTGCGTATATCTAAACTGGTATAAAGTACTGGGGCACACGGTAAACTGAATATCTTTGAGTTGTACTGTGGTTTGGGAAACACTGATGGACATTTTTCATTTTCTAGGCCTCGCTGCTGGTGTTCAGGAGCTGCAGGAACCCACCAGAGGTGACAGATCTCTGTCCTCCGGTGGAAACAGCCTGGACGGGCGGAGCGAGTCCCGGGCACAGCGGAGCCCCAGCTGCCGAGTGCTGCTACTTGGCATGGCTCCATCAGAGAGGGCTCGTCCTCAGTCTACAGTAAAACACTGTCCTGTTAGTTTCCATGTCGCTCAGTCCATCTCCCGTCACACAAAGGAAGGAGATGTGAACTGTAGGACGGCTCTGGGAAGGACAGCCTGACTCTGACAGCTCTGAACCAACAGCCAGCGGCACCACGCCACCTGGATATGAGACGTCATAATCATAATACATACATATTACATACATAATACTGTACTGTTCTGCTAGAAACAGGTCGATGAGCGATACGATAGACAGACAGACAGATAGATAGATAGACAGACAGATAGATGATAGATAGACAGATAGATAGATAGATAGATACATAGATATACAGATAGATAGATAGATAGATAGACAGACAGACAGATAGATAGACAGACAGATAGATAGATGATAGATAGACAGACATAGATAGACAGATAGATAGACAGACAGACAGACAGACAGACAGACAGATAGATAGATAGATGGATAGATAGACAGACAGACAGATTGATAGCTAGCTAGATAGAAAGACAGATAGATAGCTAGAAAGACAGACAGATAGATAGACAGACAGACAGATAGATAGATGGATAGATAGATAGATAGATAGACAGACAGACAGACAGATAGATAGATAGATAGATAGATAGATAGACAGACAGATAGACAGATAGATAGATGGATAGATAGATAGATAGATAGACAGACAGACAGACAGATAGATAGATAGATAGATAGACAGACAGACAGATAGACAAATAGATTGAGGGATAGATAATCAGATCAGGGTTGCAGCTAATGATAATTTTCATTATTGATTAATTTGCTGGTTATTATGATAGATTGATTCATTGTTGTCATCGAGGAAAGAAACCAGGAAATATTCACACTGACGAAGCTGCAATCAGACAATCCTGTTCTTAGATGTGATTATCAAAGATGATTAATTCAATAGTCGACATCTGATCGTTTTTTTTTTTTTGGACACCTGTTGCATCTTCAGAGGAAATCACAGCCTGGCAGTCTGAAGCTTTTCCAAAATGATTTTATTGGGAGAACTACAAAAAATGTACAGTACAAAGTTAACAGTTTCACACTCAATTTGTAGTGAACTGACTCCCCAAAAAAAAAAAAAAAAAAATCACAACTCTCGTTGTCTTTTTGTCCGTTTTTTTGTTACATTCAAAAAGCTTTACTTCTGATAAAGTAGTCAAAAGTACATAGTGCGCATCCCCCTGTACCTACTATGTACAAACCAAACGTGTTCATCCACTTCCCTCTCCAGCAAACTCAAGACTAGATCTATATATATATATATATATATATATATATATATATATATATATATATATATATATATATATATATATATATATATACAGAGCATAAGGAAACAATAAGAGGAATGGGGGTTTAGAAAGGTTACGGTTGTTTTTGTCAGAGTGTCTGAGTGGTAACAACCTTTAAAAAATAATAGTCCAACACTACATTCAGTTCAACTTGTGTATAAAAAGATGCCATGTAGGAAAAATACTTTATTTGGTTAATTTTAAGGCATGTCGAGATGGTGAACCCCATATAGGCACTACACAATAATACTGGGGCACAAGGGATTGCTACATTCTTTAGCACGTGGCTGGAATCACAGTGTGACCTCGTGCAAACAGACAGAAAACAAAAATACTTTTTGGTTAATTTATTGACTTGGGTTCTTTGTCACTGACGTCTGATCTAGATCAACAACAGAAGTAAGGTTTGGACGGTCTGTACAACCACATCGTTTATACATTCTACGGAAACATCTAAATAGGGATCCTCAAAAAAAAAAAGCCTTCTACAGCACTGACACACAACCTCCAACAGCAATCACGCAAACTGTTTTTTAATAAACGTAAACAAGGAAACAAAATTAATGAAATAAATATCACATACTCTTAAATTAAGATTTTTTTTACTCATTTACAATAAAAATAACCGAGTGAAGTTACAAAAAAAGGAGAAAAAAACAATATATATATTACTGTGAAAAGAACATACACTCCACTTTATGCAGATTAATAATGGCGATCATAATTTAAACATAAAAGAATATAGATCTATTGCTTCATCATACTTGATAAATACAGTATGGACACAAATTACCAATGTAGCCTATACTTTGTTTTTCACAAGATAATAAATAAGTTAAATAGTCCATAGCCAGTTATGCACAGCTATGTAAATCACTCAAAAACAGCTAAAAAAATATATATTCAACCATCAGCAGTGATTTCCCCAAACAAACCCAACTCAAGAGTGCTTTTATCCAAGCAACACACTGGACTAACCGAACGGACCACTGGGTGGCGCTGGGACAGGAGACAGATCTGGAATGGAAGTTGAAGCTTTCAGAGAGGAAAAATAAGAAATAAAAAACACACGCATTTATTTTTTGATAAAGAAAACATGTTACTTTGAGTCAAGGCATATTCTTGGCAGGATGGGAGGAAATCTGAAAACCGCTTACAGTCTCTTCTTCTTGTCAAGTCATGTCACCCACACATCTAATCCCAGGAAAAGTGTGGCTTGCCTGATAGAGCAAAAGGGAGAGGGGGCTGCCGTGAGCCCTCGGGCAAGGCACTGATGGAATGCCTTCTGTTTGCTATCTAAGTTTTAATACAACTATATTACATACAATGAAAAAAAAGACTAAATGTCTAATGCCAGGTCACTTTAAACTGAAGCTTTACTGATCCCTGTGGGTGATTTCGCCCCCTTGCCCCCCTCCAGGGAGGTCAGAGGTCAGCACCCTTTAGAGCTGGTTGGGATTCAATGTCTCACTCGAAGGCACTTCGGCAGGGCGGTTGCTGCTGAAATGGGGTGGAGGGGCAGTCCGGCTCCGCGCCCACCCTGCCTGACCCGTCCGTAAATCCAAACAAACAATTAGTCATCTGAAATCGACAGCCTGCTGAAGATTGGCAAACGTCTTCCAGCGTCCAGACTCGGGGACTCGGAGCCGCTGAGGCTCCCGGAAGAGCTGAGGGACCCGCTCGCATAGCTCTCCCGGTCAGAGAGCGAGTCTGGCGGGCTGGGAGGAGGCTCGAACACCGGCGACTCGCTGAGGCGGCGCAGCGCCTGCAAGTGGCTCATGTTGTAGGTCGGAGGGGAGGGCGGGCACACGCTGCTCTGCATGTTCCCGTAGTAGGCACCGGTGGAGTGGTTGTTGGCGTACCCACTGGGGGTGTGCACCGCCAGGGGGGCCAGTAAGGCTTTTAAGTCCTGTCCGGGGAAAGAGAAGGCACTGTTGATGCAGGACACGGAGTTGGGAGACAGCACCTCCTCGTAGAAGCTCGAGGTGGAGGTGCAGGAGGAGGCGGTGGTGGGCGGCGGTGGGGTCCGGGACATGGGGCTGTCCAGCAGGGGGGACTCGAGTCCGTGGTGGGTGGAGAAGCCGGAGAAGCTGAGGCTGTGGTGAAGCTTTGGTCTGTCCCTCTGGGTGTAGCCGAGCTGCTGCGGCGGCAGGGCCTCCCCTCTGGAAGCCGCACAGCTCCCGGGCCGACCTGGACTCCCCCGCCTGCATGTTGGCGTTGGCGGCCGGAGCGGGCCGGCGCTCGTCGGCGTTGTGGATAAAGTGACACCGGGGACCGTACGGACAGAAACCGATGGTGTGGAAGGTGCGGCACGGCTCCGTTTTGTACTTAGGGTGGCGGGACAAGCTCCTCAACTCGTGGTAGCCGTGAGCGAACTGACATTTCTCTCCATACTTGCACGACCCGTTCTCCTCGAAGGGCCGGCACAGCTCCGTCTTGTAGCGGGTGGAGTTGATCTGAGAGCCGGGCTTCTGCTGCAGCACGCCCCGCTCCCCGTTGTCGCTGTACGCGCGGTCGCGGAACTTGTTCTCCTTGTTCATGAGAGCCGTGGCGCTGCTGTTGCTGCTCGGCGTGTTCTCCTTCAGGCTGCTGTAGGAGCTCATGGAGTATTTGTTGCCGTTGTTCATCGCTTCCACGTTGCTGGTTGAGTTTCTGCGGAAAAATCCCGGCGTGAAGGTGCCGCCGGAGCCCGGAGTCGTGACCGGAGCCCCCACTGCTTTCTTGTCCAGCATGCTGTTAATGTGGAGGGCGTTCATGTTCATGCTTTTATCTTGCTGTGGGAGAGAAGAGACGAGTTAGTAAAGCACTTTACGCACCAAATCTGACTATTGCCCACATGGCATGTTTAAGGCTGCCTGCAACTTGTTGCAGCTACAAGTTGACGCACGCTGAAAAGTGCTTCACCCTGAATGCAAACAGAAAAACTCTCCATATCTTGTCAAACTTTTACCTTGTAAAGCATGTCCATGTCGTAAAAGGCAGACAAGACGGTCGCAGACATGTCTTTTCCCCAAGTTTGCTGCCGCACTCCCTCTTTCATGGAGGACCGACCAGGATCCTTGAATGCGACGTGCGGAAGCGTTAGTTTGTGCCACGACTGGTTTTGGTTGAGGGACTTTTAAAAGTTGATGTGCAGCTTAGAGTCCGTAGAAGAATGAAAAGGAGAAAAAAGAGGGGATAGGTTTGTAATGTTGAGTTGTTTATGTCCTCCCCTCGAGAAGCGCTGAGCCAGAGTGCTTCACTGTGCGCTCCAGCCTCTTAGCCTGGGTATAAATGCGTGGCGGTGGCCAGGGAGGGGCGAGCCGAAGTCGGTGCAAAGTTTTGCGAGGAGCCGCCTCCTCCCCTCCTCTCCGAAAAAACTTCCATTCACCGGTTGGCCGCCTATTCTTCAACACCACGCCTTGAAATCCAACCCCAGCACCCCCTTCCCCTCCTCCTCCTCCTCCTCACACCCCTCTCAACTTTTTTTTTTCGCTTTTAATCACAACCAATTTTGTGGAAGTTGGTTTTGCTTTTTTGGTTGACTCTCGCTGAGAAAAAATGCCTACTATGCCTGCGCTCCAGCAAATTACGCACAGTCACCCCTGCGTCCTCTGGGGAAGCAGTGCGTTGGTGCCTTGCTCAAAAGCTCCATGATTGTCGCGGGGTTTGAACCGGCGACCCGGCGGTACAAGGCCTCCCTCTGGCCTCTGGAGCACCACACTTAGAAGCTGACACATGTGTTTGTAATGGAAGGAAAGTGCGCCTCTCCCTCCCTCTCTCTCCCTGTGGATGGGGTGAGACCACAAGTATGAGCGGAGAGGAGTCCAGGCAGAGTGCAGCACAATTTTAGCCTCCACTGGTTGCATAATCAACTTCCACAGTGCAACAGCAGCCTATTCCAGTCCACTACACGAGTTAATGGCCACTCCTGCGCTCACATGACCTACTTTTGTATTGTCTCAAAACTTCACCTTCAGATTAGGAATCAGTGACTAAAAGCGCAACGCGGTGAGTCGATCTGAACACAAAGTGGATTTACTTTGGTTAAATCTTTCTGAGCCACTCTTAAAGTTCCTCCCCGACTTGTTTTTCCCAATCTCAGGCCAGACTGCTGGAATGTGGTTTTCATGCGGTTCAGCAGAGCAACACTGCCTCCATGAGAGCACAGCGGGAACTGAGGGAGGGACCGGGGCGCCTCCTGCTGGACAGAGCTGGAGCGACGATTCAAGACACGTTCAGGCCCTTTCAGCTGCAATTATGTCACATACAGTATCTACAGTATGTCTTTAATAATAATAATAATAATAATAATAATAATAATAATAATAATAATAATACCCATTTTCAAGAAATGTTATTTATTATTATTTATTTGTATTCAAAAATAAAAAATACACATTTAGATTTTAAATAAGATAGTTTAATTAATTGTATAATTATTATTAACAATTAGTATTAATAAACATCCATATATTTTATTTATTATTGCTATTATATATTTTCAAAATTATTACATTATTAGTTTGTAAAATGTACTTTTTAATCCATTTATTTTAATTTATTTGTACTAATGAAAAAAATTACTGTATTTAAATCTTTGATTATTAATATTATTCTTTATTATTACCATTATTAAAAATAAAAATGTAGTTTATTTTAAAATTTGTATTTATTAATTATAATATAATTTATATATATATATATATATATATATATATATATATATATATATATATATATATGGAGTATAGAAATTAAAATATTACACATAGATTTTTGTATTTAGAATTTGCATTTATTATTATATTTTATTTCTTTTATTATAATCATGATTACGTTTTTTTCTCCTACTTTGTTTTCCAGTTGAGTTACTATCTGTTATATTGCATATTATTTAATCTGTTGCGGTTTCAGATGTTGTCTTTTTTCTTAAAGAAACAATAAAAAGCATGATAGAAAAAAAAGAAATTGTCTTTGACATCTCGTCTTTCCACAGAGGGGACAGTAGAAGAATCCACGTTGAGGACTGTTTTGGTCATTTGAACGAAGATGCCACAGTCCCTCCTTTGTGAAGTCAAAGTGCAGTGATTTGTCCCAGCATGATGGGACCTTCTCAGGATGGCAAAATGTTCACATGAAAATGTCAAACTACTCCACTCTGCTGTTGGACTTATGTCAAGTTTTAAAAACCCACAGTGGAAAGATTGCAGAGTTGGCAGCAGAGGACGGGACTCTATATCAAGCAGATATTTTGGTCAGCAGGGTGTAAAAACGTTGTGCAACACATATCACCAGAAATTGCCGGTTTCTGAGACACTGGTAACCATTAAGCCTTTTCCACATAGGATCATAATTGGAAGAGTGGTTATAAAAAATGATTTTTCTTTCTGTGATTCAATATTCGTTTAAGTGCTGAATGGTTTGGTTGGAGAAACGAGTGGGAGGGAAGTAGAAAAAAAGGGGGGGAAATAGCAACGGGCGAAAAACAAGTGACATAAGAGCTTGGAATCTACTATTACCAACCCTAAAATTAGGCTGAGGGCTGCCCCAGGACTATGTGCAAGTTGTGATAAATAGTTTAATGTGAAGGACAGACACGGCGAGGCTCCTGAGAAATCCCTCGAACATGTCCTCGTCCACAGAAACCGCTCTCCCATCACACGGCTCTGTTTTTACTGGGGGATGTTGAGCTCTTCCAAACATTACGTCAGTTTTACTGTAACAGGGAACATGGCTACCAGGGAGGGAGAAGGGTCCAGCTGTATGAATCCACACATACACTCAGAGGACAGTAGTCCATTGTGCCGTCCTCCTAATTACATAACCAGGAAAAGTAGAGGGAAGCATAAAAACACAGTCCAATGGGAAGAATCCTGCAGTAAATTAAATATCACAGGAAAATAACACCTCGTATAAACATACAGCAGAAGTCGAAGCGTACTCTGAAATACAACTTTGGTGACGTGTCAGAGAAAACACGCTTGCCGCGGCCGTAAAGCTCGTCCCGCTGCACAATCACACCACTGAAGTTGGCGCGTGAAGCTTTCGGCGCCGAGCTGTTTTGTTCCAGCGTTAAATCCTGGTAGACGTGGAGGAAGCAGAGCGGCCGGCGTACGCTGGACTGACGCTGTGGATGTCTGTCGTGTGACCACTACCGACAGCTGAACAGCTCATCAAGTTATTGTTCTAGCTTCTGCACACATATTTACATGGTGTTCATGATATCATTCTCTGTTTTCTCTCTGCTGACAAATTGGAATAAGAAATGGAGTACTTTCAGACAGTTTTTAATTAAAAAGACATTAAGGAAGAATAATCGTACAAATTAAAACACATCTGGTGCTCAATGAGGGCAACAATGATAAAAAATCCTGATGTTTCCTTCATTCCTCTGATGTGATAATAAAAAGTCTGTGGTTCACTGAAGAATTTATCTGATAATGTTTCCTTTATTTCAATATTAGGAAACAAATTCAAGATAAAAAACGGGTGCGGCCTCCTCTACCTCAGCCTCTCCAGCAGATCCAGGACCAGAGTTGCCCTCCGGTGCTGCAGCTCCAGCCGGGCGTGCTCCATGGTGAGGGAGAACTGGGGCAGGACAGGGAGGGAGTCCAGGGCCCGCCGGGAGCCGAGCGCCTGGGCACGGGCCCGAGTCCACAGTTGGTGGCCCTGGTCTGGCCCTGCGACTCCTGGAGCCTGGGTCCGCTTGCAGGTTGGGATGAGGGAGCCGACATGTCTGTGGAGCAGCTTCGCCCACTGGACCGGCTCAGCCCACAGGTTCAGATCCCCCTTCTCGAACAGGAAGTCCTCTTCATCCTGGTCACAAGCAAAATGGGAGTCATTAGGATGTTGATTTAAAGGACCAGTATGCAGTATATATTGCAATGAATCATAAAACAGCTAAATTGAAATACTGGCTTCTCCGACAGCAGTCAGTATATTCTCCTTTGACATCTCCATTGTGGTCTGGAACGTCTGTTTTTGTTTTGGCCGGTGTGATGCCATCCACAGCCTTCTGCAGCCGTGGAAGCAAGCAAACGAACCGAATCAACAGAGATAACGTTAACGTTAGATTCTACCTGACCTGAAAAGCCTCGGTACATCTCTCTGTGGTCCGTGTGCAACTGGTTGTCAAGGCAGCGAGTATATGAGCCACACAGCCGGTGAAGTGATTCTGCTGCTGGTTGGTGACGTAGTGATGCTAACACACCAGAGGAGGATGGACCGCGGCTCCAGCGTTTAGGACTGTGCCCATTTTAAACAGCTGTCAGTTATTGCTTTACATCAGTTTCATGTGTGGGATTTTTTTAGGCCACTTCGGTGCAAAAGAACGAGCTGTAAACACAACATCATAGAGTTGATATGATGAATGTGTTAGCAAACCGTTTCCTATTCACACACATTCATTTGTAGTTGTGTTTCTGGTGATGCTGATAAATGCAAGTTCAATATTCATCCTCCACTAAGGGAAATATCTGTTAAATGCTCCACTATATAGTGTTCAGTGGGTTTATATCAGAACCTTTTTATTTCCTGAAAAAAAAAACCTGCCTTCTGCAGCTGGAACTGGGGTTGTTGAGCATACCTGCCAACCTACAGACCTCAAAAATAGGGAGGATTTCAAAACGAAAGCATCCACCAATCCATCCATCTGCAACCACTTATCCAGTCCGGGGTCTCGGGGGAGCTGAAGCCGATCCCAGCTGACACTGGGCGAAGGCGGGTTCACTCAGGACAGGTCGCCAGTCCATCACAGGGCTGACGCATAGAGACAATCATTCACGCTCACGTTCATACATACGGGACATTTAGAGTCATCCGTTGACCTGCATGTCTTTGGACTGTAGGAGGAAGCTGAAGAAAACCCACCAGAGCCTCCTCCTCCTGAATAACTTCAGTTTGTTTCTTTGCTCCCTGCACTCTGGTGATTTCTGAAAAATGAAAATAACTAAATACTAAGTTCACTGCAACAGCATTTTAGGTTAAACAGGCCTACCTTTAATTTTACTTTAATTCTCAGGAAAGAAAACTGAATAATTCAGCCCTCTGGTGGAACCCCTGCTTGAGTATTTCTTTCTCTTGGTTCTCTCCATTTCTTTCTCTTCTGAAGGCTCGTTCAGACACAATGAACGGCACCACTGCGCTCAGAAACTCCTGATTTCCAAAGACTCCACTCTGGGTGCTGCACGCTGTGATGTGCAGCAACATTCGGTGTAGCTCTATTATTGTTGTCTGGGTGGAAACAGTAGGGTTTAGACACACTGTACACGGCCAGAAACAGGATGAGATAATGAAAAGGAAAAAAAAAAAATGCCATTAATTGGGAGAAATATTATAGGATTGTGACCCAGGGAGGAAACCGGGAGAGGGCAAAGAAAAACGGTAAAATCAGGAGGGCTGGCAAGTGTTGATGAGCACTGAGACTGAAAAATGGGAGAGAATATTACACATTGACCCATGTAAAATATTGACTAGAGCAGCTTTAAGAGTCCAGCACCAGCCAAGCAATCAGCCACAAGACGCCATAATTTACTGTCTTACGAACCTCTCAGCTGTTCAACAGGGTACCTTCGAGGTCTTGAGTAGAAACAAACGGGAAAAACCTAAACAGGCAGCTAAACAACGTGCGACTGGAGAGCAGAAACACTGGTGTCTTAAATCAGCTTCTTTGACTACGAGTGTGAGCCGAATAAAACCAGGAACGTAAAATGTAGTGTCATCTTTACACCATGTGAAAACAATCACAGGCCAAGCGCCTCAAGTGGTGATTTTACAGTTTGTGCATTAACAGCCTGTTTGTTCCACCCTGGCGGTAAACAGACCCTGTTGTAGCTATAGAAAATGAAACCGTGACGGTCCTCATGGTCATCCGTCATCGCTTTCACATCATCATAAGGCCATGGCGGCCGCAGCTGAATACCTCCAACTGTTCCTGTTTGTGATGCTCTTGTACCACAGAGCAACAATATTAGCTGAGTTCACCGAGGCAAAGTCGCAGCTTCTCACCAGACAGGAAGCTTCGTCTGCTGTCGCCTCCTCGTTGGCTTCGTCGTCTCCCAGCAGCCACTCTGTCAGAGCGAGGACGCCCGCCGGTACCTGCTGCCACAGCTCAAACATCCGACACAGGAGCCCCACGCCTGCGTCCAGGGCTACCGGAGGACACACCGATACACCGGTCACATCTGAGGACAGAGGAGGAACAGTGGTTCACATTTGAGACATTCGAAAGAGTTTACAGTCACACAGCAAGCAGCAACGTGTCAAGTTTTCCCACCTTTGCCTAATTCACACGACTTCTGTCGCTGATGGTGACCTTTAGTCTTAAGTTCAGCTCAGAGGACGTCTTACCTGTAGATCTCAGAGCAAGCTCATAATGAGGTAAGAGGTCAGGGAGACAACCGAGGAAGAAAAAAAACAGCAAAATTGCAGCTGAGACAAAAGTTTTCTGAGAAGAAGTTGCAGAGTGCAGGACTGGGTCACTCCAGCTGTTTGTAACACTGACATTGGCCCTGTTCACACCTGGCATTTACATGTGATCCAATCGTAAGTGGACAGCTCTAAGTTCAGGTGTGAATGCATCCAAAACACGTTGAGGACGTACTGAGACTGATGCAAATAAACACGTAGTAAACACATGGCTAATACAGCAGATGTTATGTATGTAATATTACATGACTGTCAGTAGCAACATCCTACATATTCCTGAATTCAGGCACATTTTATTAACATCAAAATAAAAGGTTATTGTACGGTCGGTCCAAGGCGACTTCCATGTGTGCTGCCGGCACAGCGGCCTTCGCCAGGAGACGGAGCAGTACAGAGCTCCAGAGATCCAGAGGAGAGCGAGAGGGCGGCTGTCCTGTCGGTGCAAAGCAGCGAAACAAAACCACCGACATGTGTCCGACAGTATGATAGTAATGTATGTTACCTGCCTGGTCTGGTGGTCTGTAGACTACTAGTACTGACAGGATACAGTAGAGTACAGAAGCTGTTTCTATGCCGCGAGGCTGACAAGTGCTCGTATCTGGCTGTCTATCCATGTGAGCAGCGCAGAGACCCGCGGATCTCAGCGGGGTGTCAGTTGATAGGTGGTCCTTAATGTGGCCCAGGACTCATTCACATACACACTGCTGAAAGAATGTGGTCATATGTGGCCCAGACCACCTCTGAATGTGGTCTGAAAGATCAGATCTCAGCGTGTCCTCGATGCGTCTTGGGTGCGTTCACACCTGAACTTAGAGCTGTCCACTTGTGATCCGAATACTGAGGCCGCAGGTGCATACCAGGTCTTAACAGGGCCAGGGTGTACGTGAATGTGTCCTGGACCACGCTGAAGGACCGCCTTCTCCACTGACGTCCTAGTACATGCTCATTCATGCGCCGGCTGGCTTTGTCCACAATGTCTGAACGTTTTGGTATATATTGAAAATGTGTTTCAGAGGTAACAATGCTGTTTACAATGAGTGATGAGCATCCGTTGTGCATTAACCATCATTATTTGAGCATATTCAAAGTTACTGTGATAATAAATAATATTATCTCTTCAATCTAAACAGGTCACATATGAGCAAGCTAAATAAGCTGACAGGTAATAAGTGTTAATGTTTAGTAAAAACTCATCTCTACAACATAATTTAGTGATCTAGTGTAAATCTCCACTTAGTAAACATGCTGGGCTAGGTTGGAGCTTAAGACGAGCTGGTGCTTTTCTACTAGTATTAATCGCCTCTAAAATGATTATGATAGTTACTGGGTGGTTATGTGATCAGTAAATCAATGGAGTAGTGGATTTTCTTAGTGGCCAACCAGAAACTGGTTAGAGCATAAAGCTTAAACACACAACAGATGAGTGAAGGGCCCTGAACTCAGTCTGTGAGGATGGATCTCTACAGTCTGGATCTTTACAGTCACCTCAAGTTTTTAAAAACCATGTTAATGAGCGCCTGGATTTTTAAGATGAGCCATGGCCAGATTTTGGCTGGAGAAACCAGATTTCTCTGCCGTGTACACCGGTCCACACAGGTTTCTAACTACAAGAGTGTGTGCACAGCGTAGGCCCAGCCCGTGGAGTACCGTGTGATGCGGTGGCACGAAAGGAAAAACCATTACCCGTAGTGGTGTGTCCCTGTATCCAAAATAATTAAATCCAAAGTCTGACTAAAACTCTAACTGAAATAAATAATTCTAAATAAGTCCGTTTCCACAGCTGAACAGTAGAGTTTTTGTAAAATTCAGATGCAGGAAAAAATGCGTGCGTCGTTGCGGCGCACGCCCAAAGACAAGAAGGAAAAAAAAAAAAAAAAAAACGCTTCAGGCTGCAGGATTATCAAACGTGAAATAAATATTCAACATAAATCTGATTACTGAGCACCTGTACATAGGCAACAACGCTGTTTCTTGTGGAGTTTAAATGATGCAGGGCTGACTGTAGGATCCAAACTTAGTGTGTGTGCATGTTTCTGGGCTTGGACGGCCTTCTGGGAAACAAAACTATAACTCATATTGCTGACCACGATCAGGGTGTGTATGAGTTGATTCAAAACTGCACGTTGCACCAAATGCACCTGCAGTAAGTGCCCTTAACGTCTTGTTTCTGTGTTAATGAACGGATTGCCTGCATATGCGAATAGGACGTTCCATGTGGACGTGTCACTAAATCATGTTTTTTTAGTCGTCTTCTACAAATAGTCCTCTGTTGCCGTAATGCGTCTCCACACACATATCCAGAGGCAGGCCGTCATACTCACGAGTGAGGAGGAAGTGCGAGCCTCAGGACACACACACTTCAGAGGGGAAAACATAACGTATGACTTCATTTAACGACTCCAGTTGTCCACGCAGCAACTATCTGACACAGAGGTTGTGTGTCGTTCTCCCACCTTGACCATCCTCACCACAGCTGACACCCAGATAACACCCGAGACTTCAAAAGGCTTCAAGAGACACTAGCCAAAACACTACCGCTATGGGAAGAGGAGGAGGGGGAGGAGGAGGTATACACACCCCCATCAGCACACATACAGTAGACACACACACACACACACACACACACACACACACACACACACACACACAGGGTCGGGATTGTTTTTCGTCTTCAGAGAGGAGGCGTAAAATCGGAGCAGAGCCTGAAGTCTGAGCGGAGACGGGAACTGGCTCTGTGAACATTAGCGGCTGCTGATTGTACCGTATTAGAGGAGATTTAACTTTAGGAGCTTGAGTGACAAATTCCTTTCTTTACCCAGAAGCCGCCTCTCTCCGGGACGGCCCGGCCTCTGATGTCAAGCCTTTACAGCCCCCCCCCCCGAACATTAACGGACATAATAGGAAATTTTAGCTGCATTCAATTTATCTGCCTTTCTACGGAGGTTTCACACATCGCTTAATGCGATTTTCCTCCTCGAGCTTTTGGCGCAAAATGCTCAGTTTCTCAAGGGGATTGTCTTACCCTGTTAGTGGGATGTGTGTATAGTGTGTGAGTAAGAGTTTAGTCCTAAGTAGGTATTGTTTGCTTTGTGTGGGTTCATGTTAGACAATCTTGTCTCTGCAGAGGAAAACATCAGAGCCAGTAGGTGAATGAATGGGTTCGAGTCACACGGGGTTTGTGTGTAGTGCAACTGGCATCCACTGGCACACACTGCATGCTCTGGCACTCTTACAGTACATTTGAGTGGGGCAGGGCTCCGTGTGAGGGGAAAACTTAACCCTGTGCCACTTGTTGAAACAGTATAACAGTTGTACCATTCTGAGATCTTTGGTTTCCTTGTGAGAGACTTTGTTTCTTAGGAAATGCTTTATATGTAAATCTGCAGGAACCATAACAAGCTTCACCGTGCAGACCCTCATCTCTGCTCAATGACACCAATCAACTTCTAATCACAGCTACCGACTTGAGCTGCAATTACAAGCCACGCCTCAGTCCTGTATGCTAATCCATAGCTAGACATTAGACTATATATACTATATACTATATAAATCACAAGCCGAGCACGGCCGCGACTTGTTAGCGTGAGCCACCTAGCCGTTATGTTAGCACCACAGTAGCCGTTTGGCTCGACAGACACAACAACCAACCGTAATATCTCTATAACTACATGTATGATCAACATCACATGTTCTGTTACACAGACCTCTCCGGCTGCACGACTACTTCACTCAGAGCAGCTGTCAATCATGACGTCTCATCCCCTTTTTATAGCATCAAATAACTAACTAAAACCAGACTTAACATAAAAATGAACATGTGAACATACATCAGCGTGATACCTAAAACGACAGAAGCCATCTTCGGGCAGGCTTTATGACCATTACTGTAGCCAGCCACCAGGGGGCGATCGAGATGTTTTGTCTTCACTTTAGGTGGGCGGTCAGGTCGTCCATCTTTATGTACAGTCTACGGTCTGTATATGCAGTTCAGGCACGGCGGAGCTTTGAGCTAAATGCTAATGCTAGCATGGCAACATGCTCACAATGAAAAGACGTATTGGTGTTTAGCAGGTAGGAATAATGATTACCATTTTCATCATCTTAGCTTGTTAGCATGCTAACAATTGCTACTTAGCACTAAATACAAAGTGCAGCCGAGGCTGATGGGAACGTCCGTTTTGCAGGGAGCCTATAGGAGTAACCGGTGTTTGCAAACAAACGTGCACGCCCGTAACACTGGTGGGCAACAGCATCATTCTCCTCACACAAATTAAAGCCCTAACAAAGCAGCAGGTGGCCATGGTGAGCTGTCATGTTCAACATGAGCTGATCAATAAAAGAGTGATCGACCCACACTCTAGGAAATATTTATATACAGTACATTTAGCAAATATGGCTTCAAACTTAAAAGTGATGCACGACTTCGTTAAAGCTGTAAATCGTTGTACTCGACTATGGTGTGGGGACCTACTCCGGTATGCCATGCATTTTAAAGAGAAAATGTCTGAAAGTCCTCTGGCAGCGGCAAATAATGGTAACAGCAAATAATGAAACTGGAATACAGAAACAGATGTTTCAGCCCTGACATTGATTCAGGGTGGAAAGCTGATGGACAATTCCTGACATTTTGAATTAAGACTTGACCTGGAACCACTATCAAAACTTTCAGCTCGTTCATACAGAAGAAGAAGTGGATCTCTGGTGGTCTCGGGGTTTAAGGCATCGACCGTGAACCACAACGTTACACGATGTTCCTACAACCCAACTTCCACGGTTCAATTCTGGCAGAAGAGCATCGTTGCATTACCTCGCTCTCTCCCTTTATCTCTCTACTGCCAGGTCTTTAATAAGGGTTTTAAATAGCCAAACACTTTGAAAAAAAGTGTATGCTGTGTCATACAAATCTTAAGTCATCTAATCTTGTATTGTACCGATTCACTTCCTTCCCTGTTTCCTCGAGATTAACTGAATCTATCGTATACATCTGGTGTTTTCATTGACATCAGTTTTTATTTTCTTATACTCAGACTGAGTGCTGAGGTGTGTTCATGTTACTACGACGTAAGACTCACATCAACCACATTTAAATTATCCCAAAATCCCCGGTGAAGAAAATGCACAATTGAAATGATTTTTGTGAGACTATATGTGCTGATTTGTGGAAGTGATTATAAACTAGCACAATATATGACGGTAACAATATCGTCGGGTGTTAGCTGGTTTTGGAACATCGAGGTTTTGCAGCAGCCTCATTGTGTCTGATAAACAGTCGTGTCATTAAAGTCACTGAATTAAATGAAGAGAGTGAAGAGACCCTTTGCTGTTCAGTAAATCCTCACTGAGCTGCTGCAGCTGGGGGGTGTCAGATGTCCCATTGAGCAGAGGATAAGGGGTGGTAGGTGGGGATAGGTGGGTGGTGGTGGAGGCGGGGGGAGGTTTCGGCAGGCTGTCAGGACAGTGAAATGAGAGAAAACACTTCCCGCCCTGCTTTCTTCCACTCACTGGTGTCATCATGTTCACTGTATTGGGAGTTCATTCCTCTGCTCAGTCATCCATATCTGAGGGATCTGGGCCAGAAGCCCCCACCTCAGCAACACCCATCCCACCTGGGGGCTACCTGCCCGACAGACTACCGTACAGCTCTGCTCCACAGTCAGGTCTTTATTCCAGGAGCTGCAAACATCCATATATACAGGATTTGACCTGTGATCAGATGGGTGTTGGGACTTCTGAAAATACATTTTCATTAAGCTTAAAAATGCATCACGTCATGACTTTCGGTTACAAAAAAACCTGCCAACAACAACGACACACCCACAACATTAAACTTCATTAAAGCTCAGAGAACCAGAGCGTGAGCTACAGACGCTGCAGTGGAGCCGAGACACCAGGAAACAGAGGTGTGAGAGAGGGAGGTGTGAAATAAAAACACACTCTTTACAGCCCTGACTTCCTCTGGTGGTTGACGAGAAACAGGAGACCAACAACAACAACAACAACAACAGGTAAAATTACCATAAAAATAATTCAGTACAAAACTCAGTGAATGGGGAGAATTACCCCATTACTACCCTGATGCTAGTAGTCGCAGCTCGGTGGAGCAGCATCTGTCATGAAGCACAGTCGGTGGTTAGTTCAGTCAGAGGATCAAATACAAGTCAACAGCTGCCTCAGGGAGCCAACGGAGGCCGTCACTATCATGGAAACACCATCGTCACCTGAGGTCGTTTCATTTCCTATCGGACAAAAATCAGAGCGCCTACAGGTAACGGTAGTGTTGAGACTATACCGGTAAAAGTTGGTTGAGTTTGTTTATCAGATCAATGTGGGTTTTTGCCACGTGAGATTATACAAGGAATCTCAGAAAACGTCCCAATAAGTGGCTGACAACTGACTACAGCATGTTTGTCTCGGACTCTCGGGTGAGTGAAAGTGTTTTTCAGACATGAAATATGCAACAGCGTCAAATAAGAACGATCCACACTGAAGCACCACGGGCCAAGAAATCCTGACTTTTAGTTCCTGGTATGGGTCAGGCTACAAAAACGCTAGGAACCTACATTTCCCATAATGCAACACAAGGGCATTTTTCATTTTCACTCCTCCAGATAGCAAAGCAACTGTCAAACAAGCCAACAGTTCGGTTCATATTGCAGTTTTTGGGTCACAGTTTTGGTTTGTTTTGCACATCAGAGAGAAGAAAAAACACCATTTCCAACGTGTTTCAACTCCAAACTCTGTAAATAAATAAATTCATAGTAATGAATGATATTTTCATGTTAGATGAAGCCATAACACTGAATTTGTACATTAAATAACTAAGGCAGGCTACTTAATGATCAAGTAGGCCCATATTCAGATAACTGCTTTTGTCTCATCTCCAGTCCATCGCAGGACACATAGAGACAGACAACTATTCAAAGTCATATTCCTCCCTACAGGACATTTAGAGTCGTCAGTTATTCTGCATGTCTTTGGACTGTGGGAGGAAACTGGAGAACCTGGAGAAAACCCACACTAACATGGGGAGAACATGGAAACATAGAGAAGGAGAAGAAGCTGGATTTAAACTTTTTGTGTATCATTAGTTATTATTAAGCTATTATATTTTATCAGATGGAGGAAAAAAGAAAACCAGCCAAAGATATCTGCAAAAAAATCTGCATCATACAGTTTATCGGCCATCAGCTGTCCTGATTCTGTGATAAATCGGCACTGGCCATAAAAAAACCTGTATTGGTTGAAATCATGAACTATGTGTTTGGCCAAATATGGCAGGAGGTTTGCGGTGGAGGGACATGTATTTAGAGGTCATACTGGTCCCGTGAAAACAGGGTTCAAGTAAAGTAGGCTGATGAAGTCAGCTCCACAAGGGTTAAAGAGGACATTCAAACGGCCTCCGACTATCAGATCTAGGTCTGATTCTAAAGGTTTCACTATCACAGAGGATGCAGAACGAGGCTGACTCAGTATCACACAGTTAGATTGTGAAATAACCACCAAGGAGATATCTGCACTCCTGTTTTATCTTCAGAACACATCACAATCAAGTGTTACAACCCACCGCTGTACTGCACTGAACACAACACAACACACACACTTGAACACAGCCTGCAGGCTCCAGTCATTACTGCAGACATGTGACTTTATTTCTCACCACACCAAATCATTAAAATCTCATTCCACACGCTGCCTTTCCACTGAAAGATGGCGAAAGCAGCAAAAACACCATCTCTGTTTGTGTGTTTTCACTGGAGGGTGAAATAACAGCTAAGTTATTCCAAAAGTAAAGGTTAACGCTGCAAATCAAAAGTATGGTATGCGCCTCCAGCTTTCTGTGTAGTTCACAGGTTCTTCTTAAAGTAGTGACACTTTCTAGAGCGATTCCTCCGACACAAACCAACACAAGACCAGTTCGATGGCTGAAAGAGTACTGAGCTAAAATACGACGAGGTCCGTTTAATGAGTGTCCTCCAGCCCCCGACAGGTCGCTCCCCTCCGTTCATCTGCATCATCCCCTGTGAATGAATGAACCGGGGGGGATGGACACATGAATGGTGTATTCTGAAGAGGCGTTTAGTTTACAGGACTTTACAGTAAGCAGATTACTCCAGGCCAAGCTGGATGACGGTTCACTGAGGACGGCCTGAAAGCAGAGTGTGTGAAGCTACTGCTGCGTTTCGACAGAGTTCAGCACTTCTTCAGAGTGGTGGCTGACACTGAAGGAAGAGCCGGGGACTTAAAACAATTCAAGACTTATATATCGATTGAAAGTTTGCATCATTTAAAAGGATTACTTTGACATCTTGGGAATGTCCTTGCTTTTGAATTTGGAGTCGTGCTCGCTGTTATTTTCAGTTTTTAAAAATCCGTCATCCAATAAAAAACTCACAGAAACCTCGCAAACTGAATGTGATGTGTTTTATTTTTCTCTTTGT
The DNA here is from genome assembly GCA_947000775.1 of Pterois miles. Lineage (NCBI taxonomy): Eukaryota > Metazoa > Chordata > Actinopteri > Perciformes > Scorpaenidae > Pterois > Pterois miles. Next base: position 2,999,683 of record CAMQGK010000341.1, read on the forward strand.
TGTAAAAATTAGCAGAATGAGACAAAATTGAATTAATTATGTGGGTGCAATGGTTATCAGGAGTCCCAAACAGGGCTAATGAATGAATGACATTAGCAAGGAGCTAATGTTTAGCTGCCTAGTGCACAATCGCTAATCTCTCCTGCATCCTTTGTTTTACATCCATCCCATCCGTGAATCTCTGTACTCTTTTATTTCAATATCTGTTATTTATTTATTTATTTATGTAACCTCTCTTCCAGGCTGAGATACAGGTCCTCCAGGGTAAAAAGGTTGTAAGTGTCCTTTGTTCCAAGGGCTATAAATGAGCTTCATTTGCATTGAACTGTGACTTGGCTGCTCAGCAGCACTTCATCGTGGTGTCACTACACTAGTTTGACACTTTTAGTGGACAGACATCTTTTTGTACTCGGTTATTTGCTGTAACTATTGTGATTAATGTCCCATGTCCTCTTGTATATTGTGTTTGCATTTTTACCCGATACTGTAAACCAAATTTCCCCTCAAGGGACACTAAAGATGAACATAACCAACTAAATAAATCATCTGAAGCTCTGTTTATCAGCTGTGATCAGTGCCCTCTTACACACTGCCGTCCCATCCAAATCCCTCAGTGCTCTCGATAGAAAGTGATCCCTGTGTTCCTGTCCGAGCCTGTCACAGCGCTGGAGGTCCAGCGAGGGCGAGTGGGGTTTGATTTCAGACCCAGTTAGCCTGGAGCTATTTGGGTGGTGGTGGTGGTGCTGGTGAGGTGGAGGGTGGGATGGGGTTAAATTAGATTTGCTCTTCCTGTCCAGGACAATGGCTCCACTGTAGCTGACAGAACAAGAGCTTCAATGATTTTCTCTCCCACATTTTACCTGGTTCAGGATGCGTTCGTCAGAGTGAACGAGAAAAATTCAACTATTTGATGCAAAACAAAAAAAGTTGCAAAGCATTCAGTCAAAGCAAAGAAAAAGTCTGGTGAGAGAATTAGGCAATTACTGTCATGATAATGTCGTGCAGTAGAGAAAGATAAGATTAATAATCAGATCAGGGTTGCAATTAATGATTATTTTCATGATTGATTAATCTGCTGGTTATTTTCTTATAATAAATCAATTCATTGTTTAGTGTAGGAAATGTCAAGAAATTGTGAAAAATGTGCATTAGAAGTCCACGATGACGTCCTCTAATGTCTCGTTTTGTCCGCAGCTCAAAGATATTCAGTTTTCTGTCACAGAGGAGGAAAGAAACCAGAGCTTTCACCTACATTTGGTTGTCTCATTTGAGCCAGACTGCTGTTTCCAGTCTTGATGCTAAGCTAAGCTCATCGCCTGCTAGAGTCACATCTAACATACAGGCAAGGGGGTAGTGTTGATCTTTATATTGAATGTTTGGAAAGAAAACTAAAAGACATAATGCCCCAAATGTCAAACTATTCTTTAGATATATGTATTCTGCTAACATGTTGATTAAATTGTCTCTTTCACCTTCATATCTGCTGGTTTACATTCAGTCTGCACCATCCAGGTGAAAACAGCGAGTTTAAACATTCAAATTACATTTAGGGCTGTCACAGTTCAGATTCTCACTACACAATTATCATGATACTGTCACAATATCTAAAGAAATTTTGAAAAAATATAATAATAATTATGCTATCAGGGAAATTCACCTTTAACTTTGTTCATTGTGCGTTTTTTGAAAAATGAATTAGACTCAAAAAAGTGTAGAGATGCAGAGAGTCTAATCATAACTGTATATATAATACTGTTACTGGATTATTTACAATTTATTATTATCTGTGTAGCATTAACACAATATCAGTATTTCATTTTTAAAATATCACAGGTATTGCCAATAACCAATAACCAATAACACACCACTTCTAAATACATTTAAATTTCTTTACTTCCAAAAGGGGGGATGAGTGTTTTGCATTTTGTCATTTTGTGTGTGTGTGTGTGTGTGTGTGTGTGTGTGTCAGAAACCCGTCTCTGTTCCCACATCTCTGCCTGTCCTCCATATCAAAGAGCCAGGAGTCGTCGCCTCTATCTGAAGCAGCTAACACCTCAGATACTTGACTCTGCAACCAGCAGGTCATAAAACACACACACACACACACACACACACACACACACACACACACACACACACACACACACACACACACACACACACACACACACACACTCAGTGTTGTTTTTCCATTGGCAGCGCTGCACTCTGTAGCTTAGGTGTGGAAGCACAGCAGGCGATTACGTTTCTATTTCCTTGGCTCTCTGACAGCAGAGCGTTAATGTGCTGACCTGAGATATTATGCGGGTCACCATGCCAAACGTATCACTACCAGAACACAACTCAAGGTCTCTGCCATGGTGGGCAACCTCCAGGTCTGACAAATGAAGCCAATGCTGAAGAGTCTTAAACCTGCATTCCTTCTAAAAGCCAGCAGGGGGCGACTCCTCTGGTTGCATAGAAGTCTATGAGAAAATGAGCCGACTTCTCTCTGATTTATTACCTCAGTAAACATTATAAATATGAGTTTATGGTCTCAGTCACTAGTTTCAAGTCTTCTTCAATACATCATGATGTTCATTTAGTGAATTATGGTCCATTTAGAGTCAGATAGACCATAAAGCAGGGAATGCTTTAGGGCGGGGCTACCTTGTGATTGACAGGTTGCTAACACGGTGTTGTCCAGTCTGGGAGTTGTCTGTGTATTCGTCTTACAACTTTAACCCATTTCAGTTCATGAAAGTTAATCAAAACATTTTGATCATCTAAAAATGACTCAGCATTCGGTTGCACTTAGCTCCACCTTGTCATGTCACTT